>PVLA01009694.1:0-71980 GCA_004027455.1 Hydrochoerus hydrochaeris | reverse complement strand
TGTGTGTGTGTGTGTTTTTGTTGTTGTTGTTGTTGTTGTTTTGTACCTGGGTTTGAACCCAGGTACCTCAGGCCCTTAGACAACTAAGCCAAACCTGGAACAGGTTTTATTCTATTTTGTTTGATTTTATTATGTATAATGGTATGAACAGCTATTTTGAGGAAGGCAAGACATCATAGCAGCCATGGCTGATTTAATGTCATCTTGCTTTGAAGTCCTAACATGCTTTTGTTCTTCTATTTCCATTGGTTCTATCATGTTGTGTCTTACTGGATTTTAATATATGTGATAGTATAAATGAATTTTTATGGAAATGAGATATTATAGTAGCCATTGTTCATTTTCTGTTATTTGGTTCAGAATGCCCTGAAATACCTTCATTCTCTTGAATGGCTTTATATTATTTTGTTATGTTTGATATTATTGTGTGTGAAGCTATGCTCAACTATTTCAAAGAAAGAGACAGTATGGTAGCTACTATTAATATCCAGTTGTCTTATTGTGAAGTGCTGTGTCACTTACATTGTTCTGTTCTGATCTGTTTTTTTCTGTCCTCTCTTGTTTTATTATCTTTAAAATAAAATTTTAAAACAAAAATAAAATAAAATAAAACAAATAATCAAGTACATGTGACAACATCACAGGAGATTAAGAAAGTTCCAGCTACTGACCCTAACCAAATGGCGATCCACAGACTGCTTGCTTGGCAAAGAACTCCAAGAAATCATTTTAACGAAACTGAATAAGTTACAAGAGAACAAAGACAAACAGCTAAACAACATCATGAAAATAATATATAAAGAAAATGTAAAAGTCAACAAAGAAATAAAAATCTTTAAAAGAACCAAATAGAATTTCTAGAGTTGAAAAATGTAGTTGTTGAACTGAAAAATTCAACAAACTTCAGTAGCAGATTTGATCAAGCAAAAGAATTAGTGAATTTAGGAATTTAAGATTATCTGGTTAGTGTAAGAAAAGAGTGAAGAAAGCCTACTGGACTTTTGGGACACTGTCAAGTGAACCAAGATACACATTTACAAAAGTCTCAGAAGAAGAAAGAGAAAAGTATGGAAAGTTTCTTAAAGATATAATGGATGAAAACTTTCTAAATTTAGGAAGGTAAATGAAAATTCATATCAAAAACCCTAAAACAATTTAACATCAAAGTTTACACCAAAACAAACTATAAATTTCCAAAAGTCAAAGATGAAGAAAGAATTTAGAAAGCAGCAAAGGAAAAGCAATGTATTACACTTAAAATAAACCAGAGGATTTCTCAGCAGAAATTTTGCTGACCAGAAACAGTAGGATATATATTCATATAATGAAAGAAAAAAATAAACTGTCAACTAAGTTATGATTTAGATTTAAGAAATGTTGAAATTTTTCTTAAACAGATAAAATCTGAAGGTGTTTGTCATTGCTAGACTTGTCTTACAAGAAGTACTAAAAAGAATTCTTCATATTGAAATGAAAAGATTCTAAATGAAAATGTAAATTTCTCCACTAAACATAAATATAAAGACAGTATTATAACACTAAATAAAGGGACATAAATCCCTTTTAATGCCAATATATAAGCTAAAATTAGTAAAAATAACTACAAGTATTGTTAGTTAATGGAAACAATATAGGAGTCTTACAACAATTATGTAAACTGTGTGTGTGTTGGGAATAAAGTACAGAGTTTTTATGTGATTGAAGCTAAACTGTCATCAGTTTCAAACAGAATTATTCGATGTTCCATTGTGAGCTTTATGGCAGCCACATAAGATGCACAGTAGACACACAACAGCAAAGAGAAAGAATTAAAGTATATCAAGAAATCAAATAACAAAGGAAAAACAAAAGAGAAGAAGAGGACTATAAAAAAGATGAAAAGTAATTAATAAAATGGTAATAGCAAGTCTTTAACTATAAATATTAATTTACATATAAATGTTACAAGTTCTGTATCAAAAGATACAGAAAGGATTAGTAGATTTAAGAAACAGGATGAGGTGCAGGGAGCTGCTTAGCTGGGTAACATCCTGCTTTAGGGGTTCTTCTGGTGACAGCTTGCATGGGAAGCACCCAGGGATACCCTCCAGCCACACATTGGCACTCCAGGATGGCACTGGACCGTTACAAACTTTTGTCAGAATACTTAATGCCACTGCATAAGAAATAATTCTACAATCCTCAATAATCTACAGGAAAAACTGAATCCTCTATATTCTATAGGAAAAATTGAGAAACTTGAATCTGCAGTGGCGGGAGATCTACAAACATCTGGGAGAAATGGAAAAAAAAGGTGAAAAATAAGACATCTATTCAACTTGACCACAGTGTTCTTCATTTGTAATGGCCTTGAAAGGAAGCTGTTATAAACACTAAACATTTCTTAATCCTGGGGCATTCATGAAATGAAACGTGCGTGGAGGAGCAAAAGATGGCTGATTAGTGAGCAACAAAATTCAAAGTCTCAGGGAGAAACAACTCATATGCCACAATAAAACATCCTGGAGAGATCTAGACAGAGGGAGATGGATCCTCTTGACACAGGAAGAAATTAAAACGTAAAAAAGCTCATCAAACACGCAGCCTCGGGGCTACAATTGGAACAGCTAAACTTACTGGACATGGCATTTTCACTGCAACCTGCCAAGTTTGCACCAGCCCGAATTCACAAATTCGTGCCGGCCAGCAGAGCAACCCAAACTCCTTCTTGCCACCACTCACAGGAGCCACAGCCATGCCGACGTCAGGGGTTGGTGAGTCCAATAGAGAGCAGAGCTTGCGAAGAGACCTTCAGTACTCCACGGTCAATGCTGGGAATGAGACCTCCCCAAATGGGAAGGGTGCAACCAAATGGGCAACAGTTTGGAATCAGGCAGGAGCCTGAACTGGGAGCAACAGTGACTTCAGTTGGTTGCTCCCTCCCCAGAGCAGATTTGTAGGATATGCTTGGACTGGGTCACGCCCCTGGCTGGGACCCAAAGCTGTCCCAAATCAATTCCCTACACCTAGCATGCACTAACCTGGTAAAGGCCCCTGAAGTTTGGCTGGCCTGATGGGGTGGGGCAGGCATACACAGCCACTGCTTACACCTCAGTGACAAAAGCAGGAAGGAGAGAGTGGAGGTCCCTTGCCAGAGTGCTTCGGAAGAACCGTGGCTGACAGGGAAAGGGGCTGGGACCTCCACTGTACACCTGTGTAGAGAAGGCCAGGACCATGACAGGAGAGAGAGGCAAGAGGAGGCCCCCAGCCCAGAACTCTGAGAGCAATGATCCAGGAAAGGGAAAAACAAGGGAGACTGAGGGCGGCAAACACACAACATTAGACATGGCTTCAATAGACATTAAGAGATATCTTTGGGACCTTGTAGATGAGCTCAAAACTAAAATATTAAATCAGGTAAAGCAAGATATGAGTAGAGTAATAAAAGAAATGCTAAGCATCTCTCAGGAAGACATAAACAGAAGAAGGGAGGAACACAAAAAAGGAGAGAAGCATTCGATAAAGAATATAAACAAAACATAGAATACATGAAGCAGATTCAAAGAGATTAACAAGAAATTACAAACTCCATTGAAAGCTGGTAAAACTCCTTAAAAGAAACTAAGGATAGACTATCAAAACTTGAAGACAAGTTTGCAATGTGTGATCATGAAAGGAAAGATCTCTTAAAAATAACAAGGAAACAGGCAGTAACAATACAAAGGCTAGAAGACAACAAGAGAATCTACAATTTAAGAATAAGAAATGTGAACAAAGGAGCAGGAATACAAACAGACAAATTACAAAGGCTTTTCCTAAGCATGGGAAAAGAAAATGACATTCGGTTATGTGAGGCATACCGAACTCCAGCCACCTACAACCAAAACAGATCTACACCCAGACATATAATAATCAAGATACCAGAAACTCAATATAAAAACAGAATACTAAAAGCCATCAGAGAAAAGAAACAGATTACCTATAAAGGTAATCCCATCAAGATAAAGGCAGACTCCTCGGCACAGACCATCAGATCAAGCAGAGCTTGGAGTGAAGTATTCAAAGCCCAGAAAGAAAATAACCTCCAGCCCAGATTGATTTGTCTTATAAAGCTGTCACTAGAAATTAATGGAGAAACAAGATGCTTCCATGACAAAGAGGAACTGGGCGAGTTTGTGACCACCAATCCAACCCTACAGAGAATGCTGAAGTACATTCTAAAGAGAGAGGAAAAAAATACCAGGACTTTAGGAACAGTGGCAGAAAGGCCTCAATGAGTAGGACAGGCAGTAGAATGAAGGAGAAAACTAGACAAACAAAGGCAGAAAAATAGCATAGCAGAAATGAGGCAGAGAAGGATGGCTAGAATCTCTAACATAGATGACCTTGATACACTATATTGTTAATAGTGCACCAGGATCTAAAACCCACATTACTCACACTACTCTGTTTAGATGTACTATATTCTGTTCCAGTCATTCTACCTGTACTAGATTTGAGGGCACAGACAGTAATCCCAAAAATAACAGGATATAGTACAGTAATCAACCTTAATTTCCTATTAACTTAATCTAAAGCTCTGTATAACCTACAATGCTTTACCATGACTGATCATAATTGAATCTGGTTTGTTAGATCACTGTTTTGTGTTGATAGATTTTACTCAAAGTTGTTATGATTGATAGTATCAAGTCTGAGAGTATAGGCAACTGCACTTAAGATAACAAGATCCACTAGAATATCCACTCTAGTTTGATTATTATCTGCCTTTGAAGTTTTATACTGTCTGCAATGTTTTATTTTTGCTAATATTGTTATGTACTGCTATATTCAATTATACTGCTATATTCAATTATACCTGATGATATAGACAATTCTATTGAAGATAATAAGAAATAATGCAGTAATCATTGTAGATCACCTTCTACTGTGGTTTTATATGACTTTTTGGTTTCATGTTTCTATAGGAATTTGTTTTGTTTTGTCTTGCTATGTTTTGTTTTTTCCTCTAATACAGAAAGGATAGAAATACATGTAGAGACTCATGCAGGGGTAGCTGTTTACAGTCTCACTGTTTGAATATCTACTTTGTATGCTTTAATTTTGTAACTTGAAAAAACTATTTCTCAGATGATAATATGTAATTTATCAACTAGTGATTTCTTACTGTTTATCTTTTTTTTTTGAAATTCTGTATTATCTCTACCCTTTACATGTTTAGTCTCTTTAAATAAAAAAATGAAATGTGTAATTTAAGTAAAAAACTGTAAAAACTGTTTGAGGCTATATATCTACATAATTTTAACCTTTCTCTTTTGAAAATGCAATGTATCAGTATGGTAATATGAAAATACTCAGAAATATTCAGATAGCAGTGGACATCTATTAATACTAGCCTATGTTGGAAACAAATGATGTATAAAATAGTTAATTTGCTGTACAAATTAAGGTAGAAAATTTACCTTTGCTTCACCTTTATGTACCACAGGAATAGGATAACATCTATAGTTTTAATCCTGATACTAATGACTTTCAAGGTATTTTAGTCACCAAGATGATCTTTCTAAACAGGATGCAAATTAAATACCATCACCTACAAAGGGAAATCACAGGTTTAAAAAAAAGCAGGATTGTTTTGCAAAGAATAGTAGAATTTAATGGGTGCCGTGATTTTTTTTTTTTTTTTTTTTTTTGTTCTGTACTGGGTATTGAACTCACGACTTTGCGCTTGCCAGGCAGGCACTTATACCGCTTAGCTAAATCCCCGACCTGGGTGCCATGTTCTTTGTGGGGAAAAATGTACTTCTTTGTGTTCATGAGCCTCAAATTGAAATTAAGCATTTCTTTCCATTTTGAATTTTTAAAAAATACATTATTATTATTATCAATGTCTGTGAAATCAAATATATTAATATCTCATTAGAGTTCTCACAGATGATTTAAAATGATTGTGCTTATTTTATGTTGTTTCTTATATTTACAAATTTGTAAAGTATAATGTGATGGTATGAAATCTATACTTGTACTGTATAATGATTAAAGAAGGGGAATTAACATCTTTATCTTAAACTTTTTAAACTTTTGAAGAACAAATTAATGTATTTATGCAGTACATTGATGTTTCAATAGATGTATGCAATATGTGCAGATCAAATCAAGTTACTTATTTCCATCTCTATATTTTGGATCTTTTGAGCTAGCTTCTTCTAACAAAATATAATGGGATATTGTGCACTATGATCACCCTTCTGTGCTGTAGAATACTAGAAATTATTATTTCTATTTAAGTAATTCAAACATTCTGTAGACATTAGATATGATCCCAAGATCCTATTACTTACTGTTAATAAACAAGTACATGTAATTCTAAAAAAAAAAAAAGCATGAAACTATGTACTGTCTACAGTATTCTATACTTAAGAACAGACACACACATAGGCTGAAAGCAAAGGCTTTAGAAAGATATGTCATGAGAATTCTCAGTCTCTCCCCCCACCCTTTGTGGTACTGGGGATTGAGCTAAGGACCTTTGCATTAAGCTATATCCTCTGCCCTCCCCTTTTTTAGTGATTGAGTCTCTGTCACTAAATTGCCAAAAGCAATTTTTTTAAAAAGCAGAGGTGCTACCTTTACTTCAGACAAACTAGATTTTAAATCACAAATTATTCAGAAATAAACAAGGTTTTAATATAATATTTAAAAAGTCAATTCAAAAAGAAGGTATAAAGTTATAAATTTATATGCTAACTACACCAAATTGCCTAATATGTAAAGTAAACATAGACAATCTGAAGGGAAAAATAGAAAATAGTATAATAATAGTAGATTTCAATACTTGCTTTGCTTGAGCTCTGCCCACTACCTGAACATGTTTTATTCCACTTCCTTCTGGTAAGCTCTTACTTATCCCACCAGGTTCGCACTGTAGTTTAGATCTCTTTGCCTGTATGAATTCTTCCTGGATTTGCTCAGAAAAAATTGTTCCCATTTCTCTGTTCCCAGAGAATTTTGTTCTTATGTGGGCTACAGCACGTGTTATAAAGTTTCTCACCCATCAGTAGATTTTTAGAGCTCCTTACTGTAATAAGGCTTATAGCATACTGATCTTTACATGCCCAACAATTTGTATAATGCTGGCGCACATAGCAGTAAGCAGAAAATGTTTCTCAAGAAAATGAGAATATGAATAAATAAATGTAGCTAAGCACAAGCTCTTGTTTGTTTTCCTATAATGAAATGTTATTCACAAATGTGTAAAGTCTTCCACTAGGAGATTTGGGGGATACACCAAAAGGTCTTGCTTTATTTTCAGAGCTATTATGAGAATCAAATAAGACCATACTTTGGAAAGGAACAAAGTAGTATGCAGAGGTTATATAACTGTTCTGTAAGTTATTTTTTTATATTTTAAATACATATATAGGGATGGTGATATAGCTCAGTGTCACAAGTACCTGCCTGGCAAAGCACAAGACCCTGAGTCAATTCTTCGTGTATATATATATATATATATATGTATAAAAATATATATTCATATAAAATATATTATTTATATTTGTAAATTTTGTATGCTTACATATGTATATATGTAATATTTGCATGCATACATATATACTTGTATATATATAATATAATATATAATATATTGCTGTTCTCTGAGACTTAGAGATAGGCTGTGTGAGTGGCCATCTTCAGAAAAATAGTAGAATGCCTACCAGTTGGTCATAGCTCATGTTTGGGGTTCCATTTGATCTCCAGTTTAAAGAATCCAGAGCTTCAGCCTACTCTGCTCCAAGGTGGATGCAAGCTGAGAGATGGAGCAGGCTGAGCACCAGCCTCATGATATTTGTGTTGTGTTTGGATTGCAGATGCTCAGCCCCTGGTATGATAAATTCCTGGATGAAGAGGACTACTGGTTTCTCGCTTTTACAGTAGGAGAGACTTTGGGCTGGAGAGGGGTCAGAGACTTTAGGGAAGAAGAGAGAGAACTGCTATCTTAGAAGGCACACTTGCTGGTGTAAATGAAATCATGACTTTTTTTCTAGAGAAAATGGGAGATTAGCTTGATACCTGGTGTGCTAAAGATAAATCTGTTAAGGAAAAAGACTCAGCACATAAACTGACTTTAAAGAAATCACATTTGTGTAGAAATCCAGCCTTAGAAAAAATGGGCTTGGTTAGAAAAGTGGGGTAAGGGGTAGAGTTTGTAAAGGAGCAATGTCACTTAACAATTGAGAAAATCAGCCTAAATCTACAAGAAAGGGAGATGCGAGGACTGAGTTATTGTGAAACTCATCTCTGGCTGAATCCCTATAGCAAATACTGTCTCTTCCCACACTCTTCTCTTAGACTCAGACACAGTTCATTAGAAGCCGGTGGCACAAAAAAGAATCTACAGACAAAAAAGACAACATTCTTATTTGTAAGAGAATTCAGGAATCGCTGAAGCTAAGCCAGGCTTTGGCTAACATGGAGGAAATGGAGTCTATCCAGTGGGAAAAGATAGCTACTGAGGACCTGAGACAGGGTGGATCTCTCCAGGTAGACCTAACATCTCCAGTGTTCCTGGAAGGTAAGAACAGTCATTGTAATTTTTCGACTCTTGCACAAAGGTGACTAGGAAATATAAATCAACATTTAGAAATGATTTACTCTTCATCAGCACTGTGCAACACAGAAATATCTTCATTTGATCTTCAAGCCTTCAAACCTTAACTGATGAGGCAAGTACTTTGTAACTGAGGTACAGAGAAGATATGACCTCCCCAGGGTTACAATGTAAGTAGAAAAGTCAAGATTTGAACCCAGAATGGCTGCTGGAAGCACCACCTGTTGGCTCTGAGGAAGCCAAGGCACCCAAATTTGGGCGGACTCCTGCCCAGCAAAACATTGCCAGCTAACAACGAACACTTCATTTTGTGCACCTGATATTTCACTCTCCACACCTCTTTCAGAATCTGGTCCAATGGCATTTCTGTGAAATATTTTTAACAGCCACCTTAGTTCCCTAACATAAAACCAGCCCACCCAGAAATGGAGAAAAGGGTTTAGGAGCATAAGGCTGTTTTGTCCTGAGGACTGGAGTTATATCCTACCTCTATTCTTGAAGGTGTGTGCTTGGGCAATATATTTAACATCTGTGTAAGGCCATCTGCAAAATGTGGATAATAATAGCCTTGTGGTAAAGGTAACCCAAGATCACCTGTGCAGGCTTTTACCACAATGTTTGGCAATAGTAAGAGTCCAATAAATTTTTACCATTATTATTTAAATTGAAATAAATTTTATTATATAATTATTTGTGTTAAGGTAGTTGGAGAACTGCAGTATTTAGTTCCAATCCACAATAAATACATTTGACCTCATGATTCCTTAAATTTACATGTATATATGTATGCACATGCATGCTAAAGGAACACTTGCCCTTATTACATAAGATAATGTGCTCTAATATTCTGTGTTCTTTTCATATTACATTGTAAAAGTAAACAATGACTCAGTTTATCTTTTGCCAATGAGTCATGATCCATACTTTGAAAAACAATGGTAAATTAGATATAACAAAAGCTTCAAAAGCCCTGCTCACTCACTCTGTAAGCAAGTTCTTTCCTCTCTCTGGTGTTCATTTCTTAGTCTGAATTATGGAGACAATGGCTTGTGGATTGTAGGATCACTGAGAAGACTAGAGGTATTTACATAGCAAACAGATGCTCCATAAATGGTACTTGTTAGATTATCAAAAAATGCAGCATCCAATTCTTTCTAAAGACTTTGATGTTTAAGTACAAAACAAGATGTTCTATGTGACTGCCCCTTAGAGCCATGCTTGGGTTTGAGTTATTTAAATTGGACATGAAGAGGCTTTTTCTTTCTTTCTTTTTTTAATCTGAGAAGTTCCACCTTTTCTCTAAAAAGAGCTTCTCCCAAGAAACATAAAGAAAAGAAAGAAGAAAAAGAAAGAAAGAGAGAGAGAGAGAGAGAGAAAGAAAGAAAGAAAGAAAGAAAGAAAGAAAGAAAGAAAGAAAGAAAGAAAGAAAGAGAAAAGAAAGAAAAAGACAGTAGAAGGAATGAAGAAGAAGGAAGGGAAGGAAGGGCAGGCTGGTGAATTTTGCCACACGTTTGCTGGACAATAGGCATTACTTTGGGGGCTATGGAGTATCGGGGTGGCCAGGAAAGAACCACCCTCCATAGACTACCCTTCCCTCCTTTCTTCCCTCCACACACACATTGTTTCCTCCACCACAGCTCCATGGGAGCACAAGTTTGGCCTGATAAAGGGCCTCTTTTACATTTGCCCAAGCTGGGGCCTTAACTCCCGGATAAACTGATGCCTGTGGTTGAGGATTTAACTCAGCGGTGTAAGTGCCTGTCTGGGAAGCATGAGGTCATTAAACTCTATACCAAAAAGTAAAATAAGATAAAATAAAAATTTTAAAAACTATTACCTAAATTCAAGCTGCACTGTAAATTCACAGAGCACCAGAGCTATGAAAACTCTCTTTTTTTAATGGGGCAACTGGGTCCCAGAAAGTCAAAAGACTTCCCCAAGGCTGCTCAGTAAGGAAGGGATTGATTCAGCACTTACAACCCAGATCCATGGCAAAACCAATCTGCTGCTCTCAACACTTACAGTGGGAATCTCCTAGCCATCTTCCTGGTAGATAATGCTAATGATTATGTTAGTCAGCTTTCCCATCTCGGGATCAAAATACTCAACACTCACAATTTTAAAAAGGAGAGGTTTATCTTGGTTCACATTTAGGAGGATTCAGTCCATAGTTGGATCCAAAGCAGAAACAGCTCTGCAGAGGGTGATGGTGGAGGAAAACTGCCCAACCCATGGCAGCCAGAGAAAGAGGAGGAGCCATGAAGTCCATGGATGAATCCACCGATGAATTTTGTCCCCACAAGATCCAATCACTTTTTGGCAGGGGGTACCGGGGATTGAACTCAAGACCTTACACTTATGCCACTGAGCTAAATCCCCAGCCTCCAGTCACCTTCTAAAAACACAAGAGACTTTAGTAGAGAATTTTAGATTTAAACAAAACAATAATGATAACAACAATGATGCTAAATAAGAATAACTGAAATCTATGGGTCCACACTTCAGAATTCCTTCTAGACACCAAAAATAGTCTTCAAAGTAATGAATTGAGCACACATAGAGGTCCAGAAGGCTCTGTGAATTAGATGTACTCTGAGCACCACAGCACAGCACAAATGAGTATTTTCATTTTGCTAAATGGTGAGGTGCAGTTTTTCTTCATCCATTGCCTAGAGCATCACTAAACCTCCTCTTGCTAACTCAGCCTTATCGACCCACAACATTTTTGATAGAAAAAGGTATTCCCTGTCAATTCACCATACATAACTAGATATCACTTTGGTTGTGTCTAGGAAAAATAATCCATCCTCAAAGAATAGTTATTTGAAATTATTGGTGGTATTCAGGTATATGAGCTGTCAAATCTGAAGTTAATTCCCAAGGTCAAAGCCAAAAATCAGAAAGGCATTAAAGTAGTCACCATGTATTATTCTTAAATACATCTAATTTTTGAAGTACTGGCAGGATATTCAATATTCATTTTCAACTCCTCTTTACAAAAGATGGTTATTTTGAAGGTATCACAAATCATCTGAATGAGTTAATTCTTATACATGCAATAATAATTACTAGTTCTTTCAACATCTTATCTTAGTACACCAGCAACCTTCAGGCAGAAAATCGCCACAGGTCAGGTCTCCCAGAGAAAAGCAGAATCTTCACATTCTGCTGCAGAAGTGAGGATGTATTTCATGCTTCTAATTTGGCTTCAAAATCTTGTATAAAGAATATGCAAGCATTCCATTAAAACTCTATTGTCCTTCTTAAGTCAGTACCTTCAAGATAAGTCAATGAATCTTTGAACCTAAGTGGATAACTAGTCTCATCTTTGTGTCTACTTCACAGATATCAGCAAAATGACCTTTGAAGAACTCTGCTTAAAGAATCCAAAGTTGGCCATAGAGAAGATCAGTGATGACTACAAAATATATTGCAAGAAAGCACCTAAAGTAGGCAAGTGTTTAAGGATAGATTTGAAGCAAAATCTGACAGTTTTCTGATGCAAGGGACATTAGCCAAAAAAGAACCAAGCTTTGTTTGCCATGGAGATATGGTCAAGAGGTAATAACTGTATCTTTTCCTTCATCCTGAAAAGCTATAAAGAAGTATCACAAGAATAAGATCCAATTATGCATCATCAAAGATGATGGTGATTAAAATTGTGCATTCCTATTTTGTTATCTAGTAGGAATATTAAACAATACAGAATCACCTTCCACCAAGGTTTTTGGAATCACAGATTTGCGGAAGGATATTTGTTAGGGGATGTTTTGGAGATAATATCTAGGAAGGAGTAAGGAAGTTAGCACTGGGCAGAAGTGACTTTTTGTACTTCCACACTGACCACGATGTGATGTGGAAATCCTTGAGGAGGACATAACCTTGGATCAGGCAATTTCATTTGGCCAAGGCAACTGCCAGGGGACCCGCAGCTATAGGCTGTCAGCAGCCAACAGTCAGTCAGCTAGGGGAATGTGCACTTTGGTCCTCAAAGGATCTAGGCAGCACCCAGTAGCAGCACTTGCTTTGTAAAGACATCTCATCCTTTTTTTTTTTTTTTTTTTTGTAACTTCTCCAGGAATCAGGTTAGTTTCTTGGCCTGGGAAACATTCTAGAAAGGTTTTCTCTACTGCTACAACTTCTGTGGTACCAAAACTGAGAGGTCTGGAGATCTTTTACCATTCTTCTGCTCCCTTCCTAGAGTCTGCCCTTGCTCAGCTGCTGGCTCAGCTGGTCTCAGCAGGGCTTACAAGGCAGGATGACCTGCACTCCTAGCCCTGATGTCTCTGAGCTCCTGGTCATCAGGACTCAGACTATGGCTGCTTGCTTATCAGTTTGTCATTAGAACTGAGTTAGGAAATACCAGGAGTGACTAGTGAATTCGCCCCTTCCACTAATACCAACTGATTCAGTCCAACTGGGTTCATTCTAGCTTTTTCCATTTTCATGTTTCTAGCTCTTTTCTTTGGCAATGAGAACCCTGACTCCTGCTTTCTTACATTTATCTTATTTGATGCACCCTCTCTCTGCAACTCATCTTCTGTTTCCACTGCCACCATTTCACCTCACAGATACCTTTCTCCCCTTCCTGGGCTCCAGAGCCCTACACCAGCACCTCCAGCCACTCTCCTCACTTTGCTTGAACTCCACCACCTCCATCCAGGCTGCTGTCTTGGGTGGAAAATTTCCTCGCTCCAGTCCCTCTCTTAACCTGTTCCAGGCCTCCTCTACATGTAGTCACTGTCTTCACGTCACTCAGACTCTGATTCCCTGCACCTGACCATCCTTTCCTGGGGACACCTTCCTCACCTTGCTCAGGCACTAACTGTCCACACCAGGTCTCATTCACTTCCCTCATGGGCTCTTTCTTCATCTTGCTTGGACCCTATTATTCCACACCAGGAAACCCCCTAACAAGGGTATCTTCCACCTTCTTGGATTCTGGCACCCCGTGTTGGACTGTTGGAGTTTATATTTCATAAGATATACAAATAATAAACATTAACAAATAATTTCCAGTAAATTTACAGCATTTGCACAAATTTATATTCTCACCAACAGAATATGGCAAATCTAGTTGCTCTACAAACTCACAAATGCTTGATGTGCTGGGCTTTTATTTTTAGCTTTCCTTTCCCCCTACTTTGTAGTGCCATTTCTATCACCAAACAGCTGTCCCTCTCTGTGTTGGTTCATTTCTGGACACTTTAGTTGGTCCATTTGTACTTTCTTTCACAAATATAACACTATTAGTTATGATAAATGTATAACAAGCATTGATAATTGGTTGAATTAACTTCTTTGTTTGGTATTTTTAAGAATAACAGCTTATCTTTATCTTTTGTTTTTCTATATAAATACTAGAATCAGCTTGTAAATTCCCATCAAAAAATATCCCTCTAGGACTTTGATATAGAGGTGATATCTTAACATTTGGTACATTTTTTTCTTTTATTGAGGCAAAATTCACATAGGGTAAAATGAATAATTAATGAAATTAAAGTATACTATTCAGTAGCATTTAATGCATTCACAGTGTTGTACACCTCACACCTTTGTCAAATTCTGAACATTTCATCATCTCAAAAACAAACCCTGTGCCCATTAAATAATCACTTCCACTCTCCAATTATGAAAACCCTTGGCAGCCACCAATCTGCTTCTGTTATCATCAGTTTACCTAGTTCTGGGTATTTCATATAGACAGAATACTTTAATATGTGATCTTTTACATCTGATTCCTTTCACTTAGTGTGATGCTTTTGAAGTTCATGCATATTTTAACATATATAAGCTCATCTCTTTTATGACTAAATAATATCACTTTGTGCAGAGATACTACATTTTGTGTATTCATACATAAGTTGATCAAAAGATAGATTTTTGCATGTTTTAGAAATTATAAATGGTGCTACTATGAAAGTTCATGTACAAGCTCTTGTCTGAATATTTGTTTCAATTCTTTTGGTTGTAAATCTAGGGTTACAGTTACTGGATCATATGCTAATTCTGTGTTTAATCATTTCAAGAACCACTATCTATTTGCCATGCAGCTTCACCATTTCACAGTTCCACTATCAATACACAAGGGTTTTAGTTCCTGTATATTCCCCACCTGGCTATTTTTCACCTTTTAAAATTATAGCCATCCTAATGGGTATGAAGTAGCATCTCAATGTAGTTTGATTTGCATTTTCTTAATGATTAATGATATTGAGTAATTTTCAGGTGCTTATTGGCCATTTAAAATCCTGGGAAATGTCTATTCAAGTCATTTGCTTATTTTTAAACTGGCTTGTTTTTCTTCCTGTTCTGAAATTGTATCTATAATCTTCACTAGAATTTTGTAGCATGGTATTGAATATAAATAGAAAAGGAAGGTATCTTTGTCTTGTTCCTTTTTAATTTTTATCAGAAGATGTTCACAGTACTACCTTCTCTGTGGGGAATAAATACATGTTTATAACACAGATAAATTCTTTTTTCCCTTCCTCTCCATCCTCTCTTTTAAAAATAATTTGCCAGCTTCAGACTCATTCATTTATTTTAGAAGTCCTTACCAAGTTAATTACAATAAATACAGGTTTTCAGCCAGATTAACAGGCCAAAAATCATATAAGAACATAGGAGACAACTGTGTCTCTATACCTTGTCTTGTTCCTGATGATAGGTAAAATTCTTTCAGTGTTTCACCATTGCATATAGTATTGCCTATAAATTTGCCCCTAATCATGTAAAGGAGATTTTTTTCAATTTCTAGCTTGTCAGAACATTTTTGCCTGAAAAGTGTTGAGTTTTGTGAAGTGCTTTTGTTGTATCAACTGAGACTAAGAGTGAGGTTTTTCCTTATTATTTTAATATGGTATATTAGGTTGATTTATTGTCATATGTTGAGCCACCCTTGCATTCCTGTGATAAATCCCACTTGATTATGATATATAACTTTCTTAACACTCTGCTGGATTTGATTTGCTAGTATTTCATTGAAGATTTTTCATTTATGTCCACAGGGGATGTTAGTCTATGGTTTTTTCATATTGTTCTTATCTTACTTGGTATCTTACTTGGCCCCCAAAATGAGTTAGGAAGGTCCTTCTCCTACTCAATACACTGAAGCAGTCTGAGTTCCAGACATGTGTATGAACATTTTTTTCTCTATTGGTGCTGAAAAGTGAAACCAAGGCCTTCACACTGAACTTCATCTTCAGCCCTTTTTCATTTTTTTATTGTGAGACAAGGCCTCACTAATTCACTAATTTGCCCATAGTGGGTTTGAACTTGTCATTTTCCTGCCTCAGCCTCCCTGACTGAGGCAATTACAGGACTCTCAGTTATATGTAGGGGCTAAAAGCCCATGTTTACCAAATATATTTTCTTTCCCAAACTCATATTTACATAATACTTTGGTCTATCTAATGCTGTCCCAACTGTTGTCCATAGGCACAAATATCTAAAGCCCAAAATTTGTGCTTTTAAGTGCCTTTGGCAGATGTCACCTGGGAATCCTCCCGGTCCTGCAAACACTTCACATAGGCCAAGATAAGGCAAATCTTGCCACCAGTCCTTCCAGAAAGCAGCAGACAACTGAGATCAAAGCAGACACCACAATGCTTTGAAAATAAGATCTGTACTTCTCCTTGCAGTGTTGGCATCCTGCATCCAGAGTGTAGCCTGCTGCCATCAAGGCCATCACTGATGTGGGATGGGGAGCAAAGTGTGAACAATTTTGAATAGAATTGCTGTTGCAAGTTTCTGACTAGATCCCTGAGTTTTGTAAAACTCTTTTTTTTGTGACATCCTTAGTTGCTTACGAAAATCTACCAAAACCTTTGCTAAATTTCTCTATAGAAATTTATATAACTGCTAAGAGCCTTAAGAGTGCAAGTAGTGCTGAAAGTTTTGGTCTATTTAAAAGCTCTGTGGCTTTGTTTGGTGTTTCACTGTGGCTCCCACACCACAAATCCCTGTAGGGCAGCAGGTAAGAAAGCACTTACCTTTCTGGTTGTTAGCATTCTCTTTTGCACTGGTCTGTGTTTTAATTTTGATTTGTTCTAGTTTTGTATAAGTTTATTAATGATTTTAAATGTTATTTTCTATCCAGCATTTTTTTAAGTCTTAGGATGTGTTTTATTTTGGAGAAGATGATGGCTTTTCTTACTCTCTTAGCATTTAGTATTCCATACTATGAGTTTCATTTTTCTTCTATTTGAACTGCATTTATTTTTTGCAGTATGTGTTCATATTGCTTTCAGTTCTTTTTATATGCTATCATAGAAAGTATCACCATGCCAAATTTCCTATGTGAGGCATTATATTTAATAAACATCTTAAAGCACTAACTACATAACAAGGCCACATCATCATTTCTGGCTGTGAGATCCTTCCCCCCAATGAGTTCATGATACATGTTTTCCTCTACAAAATAAACTTCAAAGAATTCTTATAAGACTGAGACGACTGGAATCTATTATAATTCAAAAATGATGTTTTAATATATTTCTTGGAATAATTGTTTGTAAATAGCACTAGAATACCAGACACTCACTGTGAATTGTGCATAGATGCTGAAATAGCATTTTAGTGGAAGCAATGTCTTCAGGAGGAAAAAGATCTTAGTTAAAGCTAGAAGGTGGTAGGGATGCTAAAAGATGAGGTCAACGTTCTGTCTGTTTACAAAGTAACTGTTTCCGAGAGCAAGTGGAAGGGTTTCAGATGGAACATTTGGGGTTTTACAGATAACAGACCATATGTGGTAGGTAGTTTAGTAAGATAGAATGTAGTTCACAAGATAGAATGTATGCAGCTGGTTTCAGGAGGGATGACATTTGGTGTGGACAAAGATAGAATGTATGTGACTGGTTTCAGGAAGGATGACTCTTGGTGTTGACAAATGCAATGGAAAGTACAGTGCACCGAATCTCTGCTGACTCTCTGGGGAAGGAGGGCTCCAGGGTAATGGCCAACGTATTTAGCAAACATAGCCAGCCCGAGCTCAGTGTCAGGGATGTGAATCATCCTAGGTTTGTACTCAGCTTGAATGGCCTGGGAAGGCAACAGTGATGAGGACAATAGTTTTCCACATGCACATAATATCTGATAAATGTCCTTGCTACATTTTCCTTTCTATCCTCTACAGTATTTCCTTATAACAAGGTTTTACCAACTTTGTGATTTTTTTCTTAGATGTTACAGTAGAAATGATCAAGGAACAAAGGAAAATTGCAACCTCCACCAGAAACATATCTTTCTTCAAAAAAGGGGTCTACGGAAGCCCTCAATGAGAGCTAGGTAAGATATAAGACCTGGCTATAGCAACATTTCCAAGCATAACCTTTCCTTCTGTGTGTAGGCTTCCTGACCTTCCTCTGTGTATTATACACATAGGAACAAGAGTACTTTGCATTTTAAATTAGTTTGTTTTCCAAAATTGCTATTATGAAATATATATTTTTATTTTAAAAAAGGAAAAAAATAACAGAATTTCAAAACAAATTATAGAATAACAATAATACATTTAGTATTATCTTCAGAGTAGTTACTCAGAGCACAAGATATAGGCATAAGATATTGTACACTATTAGCACAAACCGTTCCTTTCAGTGAACTAAGAAAAACTAGCAGTACAATTATCTTAACTATCTTGCATATATATTCTTTTTCCTCTTCCCCTTCCTTACATTTCCCTTTATCCATCACAATTTCTATTTTCTTTGGAACACTTTCTTCCCAATTCACAAGGTTTTCCTTTTAAAATAATTGCATTTTAAGTTCTAAAATTGCTATCATGGAGCATATATTGTATATTTTGGGTCCTATTTTCTCATTCAGTTTCTTACACTAGTGAGACTATATGATATTTACACATGTGGATGTGATTTATTTCACTTATGAAGGTGGTCTCAAGATGCATCCATTTACCTATAAATTTATCCTTCTTAACAGTTGAGTACTCCTTCTCAAATTTATCCTTCTTTACAGTTGAGTACTCCATGATATATATATATATATATATATATATATATATATATATATATATATATATTAATTACATCTTTCTTATCAATTCCTCAGTTGATGGGTATTTGGGTTATTTCCAAGATTTGGCTATTACAAATTGTGTTGCTATAAACTTGAGTGTGCATATATCACTATGGTGTGATGTTTTAATTCTTCTGAGAAGATACCCAGAAGGAGAATAGCTGGGTCTAATGGAATCCTAGTTTATTAAGGAGTCTCTACACTGATTTCCACTATGGTTGCATCATTCTACACTCCCAACAACAGCAGAGAAGGATTCCTTTTTCCCCACAGCCCTCTAGCATTTGTTATTGTTTGAATTTTTGATGATACTCTTTTTGAAGTGAGATGAAATGTCAGTATTGTTTTAATTAATATCTCTTGGATGCCCAATGATATTGAGCATTTTTTCATATATTTATTTGCCATTTGTATTTCTTCATCTGAGAAGTGCATATTCATCTCAGATGCCCATTTTTGGACTGCTCTTTGAATTTGGAAGGCCTAGCTTTTTCAATTATTTTTTTTTAATTTTACAGAGAATAAAACAAAAGAGGACAAAACAAAGCAGTTCAGAACAGAACAATATAAGCAACACAGCACTTCAAAACAAGACAACTGGATATTAACAATAGCTACCATAATGTCTGTTTCTTTGAAATAGTTGGGTGTAGCTTCACACACAATAATATTAAACATAACAAAATAGAATAAAACCATCTAAGAGAATGAAAGTATTACAAGGCATTCTGAACCAAACCACAGAAAAATGAACAATGACTACTCATTATCTCATTATCCATAAAAAAATTTGTTTATACTATCATACATATTAAAATCCAATAAGACACAACATGATAGAACCAATGGTAATAGAAAAACAAAAGCATGTTAGGACTTCAAAGCAAGATGATATTAAATCAGCAATGGCTGCCATATTGTCTTGTTTTCTTCAAAGTAGCTGTTCATACCATCACATATAATAAAATCAAACAAAACAGAATAAAACCAGTCCAACCAATGAATGAGAACATTGTAAGGCTTCAAAGCAATATAATGGGAAACCATGATTATCATAGAATCTTATGTACACTTATCATTTCTTACACTAGGGAGACTATACAGTATTTATACATGTGAGTTTGATTTATTTCGCTTATGAGTATGGTAGCAATTTGCTTCCATTTATTTATAAATATCTCAATGTGATCATTCTTTATAGCTGAGTAATACTCCATTGTATAAAAATACCACAACTTTTTTATCCATTCCTCAGTTGATGGGCACTTAGGTTGTTTCCAAGATCTGGTTATTACAAATTGTGCTACTATAAACATGGGTGCACATATATCACTGTGGTATAATGTATGAGTTCTTCTGGGAATATGCCTAGGAGTGGAATAGCTGTGTCAAATGGGACTTCCAATCCCAGCTTTTTGAGGATTCTCCAGACTGACCTCCACAATGGTTGCACCAGTCTACACCCCCACCAAAAGTACAGAAGAGTTCCTTTTTCCCCACAGCCTCTCCAGCATTTATTGTTGGTAGCTTTCTTGATCCTGGCCATTCTTTCTGGAGTGAAATGGAATCTCAGTATGGTTTTAATTTGAATTTCTCTAATGACTAATAATGACAAACATTTTTTCATGTATTTATTTGCCACTCATATTTCTTCATCTGAGAACTGTGTATTCATCTCAGATGCCCATTTTTGGATGGGTCTTTGAATATCGGGAGTCTCATTTTTAAAAAATTCTTTACATATTCTAGACACAAGTCCTTTGTATGAGGGAGAGTTGACTAGAATTTTTTTCTGCAATTTATGGGTTTTCTTTTCACTCTGCTGAAGATTTCTTTCAACATGCAGAAACACTTTAAGTGGAACCAGTTATTGATTCTGGGAAGTATTTCCCTTGTGGTTTGATTCTTGTTCATAAATTTTCTACCTATCCCTATGTCTTCAAGATTTTTACCTACTTTGTCTTCCAACAGATTTAGTTTTTCTGTCTTAATATTTAGATCTTTGATCCATTTGAATTTTAGTTTAGTACATGGTGATAGGCATGGGTCTAGTTTTAGTTTTTGGCATATGGATAGCCAGTTTTTCCAGCACCATTTATTAAAGAGACTATCATTCTTCCAGTGAACATGTTTGGTCCTTTTATCAAAGATAAGGTGGTTGAGTGTGTTTGTAGTTGTGGTTGTATCTTCTAATCTATTCCATTGATCTTCAGATCTGTGTTTACTCCAGTACCATGTTGATTTCATTGCAGTAGCTTTGTAGTATAACTTCAAGTCAAGGACAGTGATGTCCCCTGCTTTGCCTTTGCTGTTTAGAATTGCCTTTGCTATTCTAGGTCTCTTCTGGTTCCAGATGAATTTTAGGAGTGATTTCTCTAGATCTATGAGGTATGTGAGTGGTATTTTCATTGGGATTGCATTGAATCTGTATAACAGTTTTGGAAGAATGGCCATTTTCACAATATTTATTCTTCCTATCCATGAACAAGGGATGTCTTTCCATTTTCTGTAGTCTTCTTCAATTTCTTTTTCAGGGTATTATAATTTTCCCTGTATAGCTCTTTTACTTCTTTTGTTAGATTAATTCCTAAGTATTTCATTTTTTGGATGCTAGTGTGAAGGGTGTGGCTTCTCTTATTTCTCTCTGGGTCATTTTGTTGTTAGTGTATAGGAATGCTATTGATTTTTGAGTATTGACTTTGTATCCAGCTACATTACTAAATTTATTTATTATATCTATGAGTCTTTCAGTGGAGTTTGGGGGTCTTCTATGTATTGTATTATCTGCAAATAATGATAATTTAACTTCTTCTTTTCCTATCCTTATTCCTTTTATTTCTCTCTCTTGTCTAATTGCTCTGGCTAGTATTTACAGCAATATGTTGAATTTGAGTCTTTTCTTTCCTTTTTTTAATAAGGTTGGCTAGGGGCTTATCAATTTCATTTAGTCTTTCAAAGAACCAACTCTTTGATTCATTGATTCTTTTTATTGTTTTCTTAGTCTCTATTGCATTAATTTCTGCTCTGATCCTTATAATTTCCTCCCTTCTTTTGGCTTTGGGCTGACTTGCTCTTCTTTTTTCTAGATGTTTGAGGTGCAGTATCAGGTTGTTTATTTTTGTTTGTTCTGTTTTCCTGATGTGGGAACTCAGTGCAATAAATTTTCCTCTGAAGACTGCTTTTGTTGCATCTCACAGATTCCAGTAAGTTGTATTTGTATTTTTGTTTGCTTATAGGTATTTTTTAATTTCTTCTTTAATTTCCTCTGTGACCCACTGATTGCTCAAGAATGTATTATTCAATTTCCATGTGTTTGTGGGATTTTTGCAGTTTCTTTTATCATTAATTTCTAGTTTCATGGTGCTATGATACAATAACATGCATAGGATAATTTCAACTCTTTTGAACTTACTTAAATATGTTCTGTGGGCCAGTATATGGTCTGTTTTAGAGAATGTCCCATGTACTGCTGAGAAGAATGTATTTTCTGATGTTGTTGGATGGAACACTCTGTATACATCTATCAAGTCCATTTGTTCACAGGTGTGATTCAGTTCTGTAGTTTCATTTCTGATTTTCTGTCTGGTTGATCTGTCCCTTTGTGTCAATGGTGTGTTAAGGTCTCCTGTTATAATTGTGTTATTGCTTATTTGATTTTTCACTTCCATTAATCTTGCTTTGTATAGCTGGATGCTCTAGAATTTGGTGTATATATATATTTAAGATTGTTATCTCTTTCTCTTGAAGTTTTCCCCCAGCTAGTATGTAGTGAACTTCTTTATCTCTTCGGATCATTCTTGATTTGAAATTCACACTGACTGCAAACAGAATAGCTATGCTCACTTTTTGGGGGGTTCCTGTTGTATGAAGTACTGTTTTTCATCCTTTGACTTTCAGTCTATGAATTTCCTTTTGGGTTGTATGAGTTTCTTGTAGACAGCATATGGTTGAACATTTTTTCTTGATCCATTCTGCCAGTCTGTTTCTTTTAACTGGTGAATTGAGGCCATTTACATTAATGGTTATATAATGGTTTATTGTTGACATGTTATCTTCCTGCTCTTGTATCTTTACCTTTCAGTTCTATTTAATTATCTGCCTTGCTTAGTGTTTTTTTTCCTATGTATATCTAGAATGTCTTTCAGTATTCTTTGCAGGGTTGCTTTGGTGATCATGAAGTTCTTTATCTGTTCTTTGTCATGGAAGTATCTTAATTCTCCATCCATTTTGAAAGACAGTTTTGCAGGGGAAATCATTCTGGGTTGGAAGTCATTTTCCTTTAGCATCTGAAATACTTCACTCCTATGATTCTGATAGGTTTTCCTTTATAGGTGATCTGTCTTTTCTCTCTAACAGCTTTAATGTTGGGTTCTGGGATGGTGATTATTATACATCTCTTCTTATGTTGGTTTTCTGGGATAGTGATTATTATATGTCTGGGTGTAGTTTTATTTTGGTTATGGCTATTTGGAGTTCTATATGCTTCACTAATCTGTATGTCAGTTTCCATTCTCATGTTTGGGAAATTTTCAGCTATTACTTCTATAAATAGTCTCTTGATATCACTTGTGTTGTCCCCTTCTTTTTCATTAATCTTATGTTGTTTTTCTTTGCATCATCTTGCAACTGTTGAATTGTTATTTCCTGATTCCTTGTTATTTTTAAAAGATCTTTCCTCTTCACTAGCTTCAATCTTATCTTTGAGGTCTGAAAGTCTATCTTCACTTTTGTTGAGGCATTTTTGTCAACTTCTAATAGAATTTTTTATTTCCTATATATCTCTTTGAATCTGCTTCATGCATTCTGTTTGTTTCTTATAATGTTCATTCAGGGATTCTATCTTTTTGCTTTGTCCCCCTAGTTTTTTAACTGTCTTCTTTAGATGTGTTCACTACTACTTTTATCATTTCTTCTTTTACCTGGGAGATTATTTCTGATTTGAGTTCCTTCATAGCTTCCCATACTAGCTTCTTTATTTCAGTTGACATCATTTCAGGCATTTCAGGTGTATGGTTTATATTTTCTTCTATATACATGGTTTTTAGGCTTTCTTGGGATGGGCTGGAGGTTTGAGCTTGCATTTTGGTCTTTCGTTTTGTCATTTTCCTATATTTCTGTGTTTCGCGTGATGTTCCAAAGCTTTCCCTGGGCATATTGGAAATCACCTACTGGGCCGTGGCTCTTGGGACTCACATGGCCTTGGCTCTCCTCATGGTGTGGGCCTGGATCCCCTCATGGCGCAGGCCTGACTCCCCTTGGAGCATGAGCCTGGTTCCCCTGGTTGAATGAAGGTCACATGATGTGGTCCACTCAAGCCTGTGAAACCTCTCAAGCCTAGTCAGGTGTCCTAGGGGGCTGGGCAGGCACCCAACTGCCAGGAGCAATGGCCCAAACTCCTCACTGAGCCAGCATTGGCAAGCTGGAACTCACCTCTCATGGCAGGCAGGCTTGGCTCCCCTGGTTGAAAGAAGGTCCTTTTTCAATTCTTTCTATGTTCTAAATGTAAGTCTTTTATCTGAGAGAAAACTGGATATAACTTTTTACCACTCTGTGGGTTGTCTTTTTACTCTGTTGGTGATTTCTTTTGTTGTGCAAATGCTTTCTAGTAAGGTGAGATCCCATGTGTTGATTCTTTATAGTATTTCCCATGTGGTCTACATTTTCTTCATGAAGTCTTTGCTTATACCTATGTCTTCAAGATTTCTATCTAACTTCTTGCTTAGTAGATTTAGTGTTTCTGTTTGAATATTAAGGTCTTTGATCAATTTGACTTTAGTGCATGGTGATAGATATAGCTTTAATTTGTTTTTGGCATGTGGAAAATCAATTTTTCTAACACCATCTATTAACATGTTCACCATCCAGTGAACATGTTTGACCCCTTTGTCAAAAACAAGGTAGCTTAGGGGACTGGGGATTTAGCTCAGTGGCATAAGTGCCTGCCTGGTAAGCACAAGATCATCAGTTCAATCCCTGGTATCAAAAATATAAAAATAAAAAATAGTTGCATCTTCATCTTCTATGTGTTCCACTGATCCTCAGGGTGGCTTTTGTTTGTTTGTTCACTTGCTTTTGTTCTTTGCCAATATCTTGCTGATTTTATCACAGTAGCTTTGTATTATAATTTTAAGTCAGGGATTGTGATACCCTCTGACTTGCCTTTGTTGTCCAGAATTGCTTTTGCTATCCTAGGTCTCTTCTGGTTCCAAATGAATTTTAGCTATGTTTTCTCTTATTCTGTGAGGTATGCTGATGGTATTTTTATTGGGAGTGCATTAAATCTGTGTAAAAGTTTTGGGGATATGGCCATTTTCACTACGTTGGTTCTGCAATCCATGAGCAGGGAGTATCTTTCCATTTTCTGATCTATTCTTCAATCTCTCTCTTTTTTTTGGAATACTGTAATTCATAGATCTTTTATTTTCTTTGTTAGATTGATTCCTAAGTATTTCATTTTTTGGATATTATTATAAAGGGTATGTTTTCCCTAATTTCTCTCTAAGTTTGCCACTTGTGTACAATATTGCTATTGATTTTTGAGTGTTAACTTTGTAAACAGCTATACTGCTGAATTTGGCTATTAAATCTAGAAGTCTTCTGGTGGAGTTTTAGGGGTCTTCTATGTAGAGAATCATATCATTTACAAATATCTTTCTTATACATATTTCTTTTGTTTCTTTCTCTTGTCTGACTGCTCTGGCTAATTTTTCCAGAAATATACTGAACAAGAGTGGTGATAGTTTTTAGTGGTGAAATTTTTTAGGTTTTAGTTTTTGTACATTTGCTATGATGTTGATTGTTGGTTTGTCATAGATGACTTTTATCAGATTAAGGTAAAAACCATGTGTTCCAATTTTCTGTAGGGTTTTTTGTTATCATGAATGGGTGTTGAATTTTGTCAAATTTTTTTTCTGCATCTATTGAGATGATCATGTGATTTTTGTCTTTGGTTCTATTCATGTGGCATATTGCATTTATTGAGTTGCATATGTTGAACTATCCCTGCATCCCTGGAAAAAATCCTACTGGTTATGTGTATAGTCTTCTTGATGATTTGTTGCATTCCATTTTTATCTTATTGAGGATTTTTATGTCTATCTGCAGTAGGGAAATCGGCCTGTAGCTTTCTTTTTTTTAATTAAAAATTTAAATTTTATTTAAAGAAAGGGGAAAATAAAGCAAAACAGGAAAAAAAAAGGATAGAAACAATACAGAATTTCAAAAAAAAATGAACAGTAAGAAATCACTAGTTGATACATTACATATTGTCTTCCTGGATGTAGTTGTTCAAGTTACAAAATCAAAGCATACAAAGTGGACATTCAAACAGCAAACAGCTCTGTTCTCTGATCCAACAAAAACTTAGTAACATAGTTATAATTCCTACACCTTTAAATATATATGCAGTTATATCCTTTAGAGCACCTGCTTTTCCCCCTTTTTGCTTTTTAAGTCCATTACCTGTTTAGCTACATCATGTTTCAAGTTGCTCAGTACCTTACTGATCTGTTTTGTTGTTATTTACTTTTTAAATTTTTTTATTATTTATTATTATTTTTCATTTTATTTATTTATTTTATTTTGAAGTTAGTAAAATACAGCAGAACAAGACAGGACATAGCCAACTGAGGCAGTGCAGAGAAATTGGCACAGAACCTCACAGCAGGCCACTGGGACAACAGCAATAGGCACAATAGTACATCTCGTTTTCTTCACAATAGTTGTTCCTTCAATCAGGCAGAGCAATATTGAAGGAAATACCGAAATTACAAGAACAGAGTATTGAATAGAGCAATACCATTGATCAGAACAGAGCAAAACAGAGATAAAAAAAAATTGCCTTCAAAGAGATGGCAGAAGAAAATCCCCCTTATTTGCTATATCATGTATAGTCAAACTCGCAAGATATGCTCAGATCTCCGGCTCTTACTTGCTAGCGGGAGGGTGGGGGGTAGGAATGGATGTTTGATTCTTAGCCTGCATACTGGCAGGCTCACAGCCGCCCACCAGAGGGGTGAACTGGCTGCCCATTTTCCCAGCACCCTAAGGTCCAACATGGTGTGCCACGGATCTCAGGAAACGCTGATATGGTTCTTGCCCTGGGGCAGCCATGGCTTGCCAAGCCACAGCCACTTACCAGAGTGGCATGCTGGTGGCTGCCTGTTTTCCCAGTGCCCCAAGGCCCAACGTGGCATGTCATGGATCTCAGGAAATGCTAATATGGTTCTTGTCCTTGGGTGGCTGCCTGTTTTCCCAGCGCCGCAAGGTCCAACATGGCACATCGTGGATCTCGGGAAACACTGATATGGTTCTCTCCCTGGGGCAGCCGTGGCTTGCCAAGCCACAGCCACTTACCAGAGCAGGCCTGTAGCTTTCTTTTTTGGATGGGTTCTTCTCTAGCTTTGGAATCAGGGTAATATTTGCTTCCAGGAATGATACTGGAAGTATTGTGTCCCTTTTAATTTCCTTAAAGAGTTTCAGCATTAGTTCTCTAAAATTCAACAGTGAATCTATCAGGACTTGGGCTTTTCTTTTTTTTTTTAAATTTTATTTAAAGAGGAAAAAAAAAGCAAAACAGACAAAAAAGGGAAGAAACAATACAGAATTTCAAAGAAAAAGAAAAAAACAGTAAGAAATCACTAGTTGATAAATTACATATTGTCTTTTTTTATTTAAAGAAAAAAATTGAAACAGAAAGAGGGTAGAAATAATACAAAATTTCAAAAACAAAACAAAAAATCAAAAATAGTAACCAGTAAGAAATCACTAGTTGACAATTACATATTTTCCTCCCAGAAGTAGTTGTTCAAGTTACAAAAGTAAAGCCTACAAAGTGGACATTCAAACAGTGAGACTGCAATCAGTTTTGTTCATCCATCCAACTAAAACATTGTCGACATGGTTATTAATCCCACTCACTCAAACATACATGCAGTTATATCCTTTAGAATACTTTCTTTTCCTCTCTTTTTTTCTTTACAATAACTATAATCCATTCTCATAAAAAGAGAATTAATGGAGAGACAAGATATTTCCATGACAAAGAGGAACTGGGGGAGTTTGTGACCACCAATTCAACCCTGCAAAGAATACTGAAGGACATTCTAGAGAGAGAGAAGAAAATCACCAGGGTTCCAGGAACAATGGCAGAAAGGCCTCAAAGAAAGAGACAGATAGTGGAATGAAGGAGAAAAGTAAACAAACAACAATGATAGAAAAATAGCATAGCAAAGATAAGACAGAGAAGATTGGTTATATCACTGTTTTATCTTGACTGATTTTATTTGAATCTGGTATATACATTTGAGAGTGTCAAGTCTGAGAATAGGGGCAACTACTCTGAAGATGACAGGATTCAATAGGATACCCATTCTGGTTTGATTGTTAACTGCCTTTGAAGTCATATAATGTCTCCAATGTTTAGATTTTATTAATAGTGTAATGCAATGCTAAGTTTAACTATACTATGCTTGACGATATAGACAATTTTATTGAAAATAACAAGAGACATCATAGTAACTACCGTAGATCACCTAGTATTCTGGTTTTATATGTTCTTTCCATTTCATGTTTCTCTAGGAATTTGTATTGTTGCTTCCTGGTTCTTTGTTATTTTTAAGAGATCCTTCCTTTTGCAATCATATGTTGCAAATCTATCTCCAAATTTTGAAAGTTTGGCTTTAGTTTCTGTTAAAAGGTTTTGCCAGCTTCCATATAGAAAATTTCCCCATATAGCAAATAAGGGGGATTTTCTTCTGCTGTCTCTTTGAAGGCAAATATTTTTATCTCTGTTTTGCTCTGTTCTGATCAATGGTATTGTTCTACTCAATATTCTGTTTTTATAATTTTGGTATTTCCTTTGATATTGCTCTACCTGATTGAAGGAACAACTATTGTGAAAAAAACCAGATATACTATTGCACCTATTGCTGTTATCCCGGGAACCTGCTATGAGGTTGTGTACCAATTTCACTGCACTGCCTCAGTTGGCTTTGTCCTGTCTTGTTCTGCTGTATTTTACTACCTTCAAAATAAATAAAATAAACAAATAAATAAAATAAAAAATAATAATAAATAAGAAAAAATTTTAAAAAGTAAATAACAACAACAAAGCAGATCAGTAAGGTACTGAGCAACCTGAAACATGATATAACTAAAGAGATAATGGACTTAAAAAGCAAAAGAAGGAAAACAAAGTGCTCTAAAGGCTATAACTGCATGTATATTTAAGTGTGTAGGACTGATAACCATGTTGCTAAGTTTTTGTTGGATCGGTGAAAGAACTGTTTGCAGCCTCACTGTTTGAATGTCCACTTTCTATGCTTTAATTTTGTAACTTGAAGAAGTATATCCAAGAAGACAATGTGTAATGAATCAACTAGTGATTTCTTACTGTATATTTTTTTTGAAATTCTGTATTGTTTCTACCCTTTTTCTGTTTTGCTTTTTTACACCTATCTTTAAATAAAAATTTTTTTAAAAATGTATAACCAGAGGAAGT
Organism: Hydrochoerus hydrochaeris; assembly: GCA_004027455.1. NCBI lineage: Eukaryota > Metazoa > Chordata > Mammalia > Rodentia > Hydrochaeridae > Hydrochoerus > Hydrochoerus hydrochaeris. The sequence continues at coordinate 42,854 of PVLA01009694.1, read as the reverse complement.
TTATCTAAGAAATGCAAGGTTGGCTTAGCATGAGAATCCCAATTCAAATAATAGTTCATATTAATAAAATAGGAGTGGTTACTTACAGTATCTCAATTGATGCAGAAAAAAAATCTTTTACAATCTCCAGCACCCATTCATGATAAAAACTATCAATAAAACTAGAACAGAAAAAGAAGTGTCATCTCCATAAAGTGCATCTATAAAAAGCCTAACAGTATAAATAATTGAAATATATTATGTACATTTAACAACTTTCCACAAGGAATGTAATTGTGTACTTGACCATGTACTAATAAAAAATAAAAACAGATAAGTCCTGATAATCATACATATCAATAACTTAGCAAATATCATACCTCTATAATACATAAAAGAGGAAAAGCAAACTGGTCAACATATGAGTATGTGTAGATAAGCTGAACTAATAACCAGGTAATATAGATGAGGTTCAATAGGCAGCTGAAATTTGGAAATGGAGCTTCTGGGAACACACTTTTACACTGTCAAGGAAAATTGAAATTACAGAAGTACAGGCTACCCAAGAAAAACTTTCATGCAAAAGGAAAGAGTCATCTTTTTCAAAGAATAAATCAAAAGAAATTTGTAAATATGGATCAGTAACTGCTGATCAGCCATGCTGTACCTCATAAAAATGACTGTACCAAATGGAAGTTGCTTTAAATCCATAATGTAAAAGGAGAGTTTCTTTAAAAAACATTATCCCCTTTTAATAGACTTCCTTTCCTTTTTCTTTGGGATTATCACATGATTTGAACAAAGCTTAAGAGGGATAGATAAAAGTTCAAGTTTGATGCCAAGGGAATAGACAGATGCCACCAATTCATTCACCATCCTCTTCACACATGACTATAGGCGCTCCAGTCCAAGAGATGTCCATTCCCTAATCAGAAAAGAATCCAGGATCATTATCCCCTTTTATCCACCAATGATACTCTCTTATTTTCCAGAAACATGGCAGAAATCTTAAATACACAGCATCTACAGTTCTTCAGGGAGTTCCTTAGACAACGGAAAGCTGAAACCCCATTGCTATTCCTGATGGCAGTACATAAGATCAGCAAGGAGACCAATGAAAAGATACACAAGTCTTCCTTGGAAAATACAATCAAGACTTACTTTCATGGCAAACAACCTCCTGGTATGCATTTTTTTTCCTCCTGGCCCTGTTTTCTTCTTCCTTTAGTGTCTAGGAAGCTATCTGTGAAGCAGTCTTTTTCAAATGAGCCCCCAAAAAGAACAGAAGAGAATAGTGTTCACATGGGGGAAGTATTAAGACCAAGAGTAAGAGGGACATTTAAAACAGAAAACAATACTAAATTCAAAGCCTTACTACTAAAATAAAAGCAAATGCAAGATATTTTCACTTATATCCTTTCATTTTATATAATGCTGAAATATTGAAATAATAGGTGAAACACATTGACATTAATTAGCTTTTATAATCAGTAGAACTTGAATTCAAAGCTGAGGCTTTGCATCATTAAATCAACAGTCAGTACAAAGGCAAATGCTAGCTGATTTTAAAGCTGGAGTCCCCCTGCCCTACCATGAATTGTGAAAAGAAAAGGAAGGAAAACTGTCTTCCTGGGAAGGAAAACTGTCTTCCTGAACTGTCTCAGAAATTTTGTTTTATTCTGTCTGACTTTCTTACCCAAGGCAAGAAGGGAAATCTGGCCTACATATATCTATTATGACCAAAAGCAGAGTTTACAAACAAAATATTGACTTGTCATTCAAATGAAGAGTGAGCATAACCCTGTACTGGAGATAAACAGGTCTATAGCAAAGCAATGGAGATAGAGCTTCCTTATTTGTCACAATTGAAGAAATGGAGTTTTCATGTGATTTTTGCTTTTGGTTAACTATGATAAGGGCATGAATATTAAACTAAAAAAAGTAATATTAGCAAGCCTATTTGTAAAAAATATTTGTTAAGTTGCCTCATGTTGAGTTCTGTAAATCATTTTGAATGAGCTCGAAGAGAGAAAGAAGTACCCAGATCCTGTCTTTGAGGCTGCCCTTATGATGACTGATAATCTTGGATTCCCCATCTGCCCTATAATTTCATTTTAGTCTTTTTATTCTTAGGCTCTTTCCCTAAACCAAAAAGTTTCACACCAGCTGCAGAAATGAGTCTTTTACAAGTTTATTTTCTTTAAAATTTGAATGGAATTAAAGTAGAACCATATCTTATCTATAAATACCCTTATATATAACATTCCAAATACACTTTGAAGGTTTTCAAATAAAGTGTAGCCATCTTAGTCAAGACAGATTGCAAGTAGGGAGCTGTGAGACTCTTAAAAAATACCAGTTACTTCAGAAATGGTGGAGAGGAAGGATGGCCTTTTCACTCTCTCTTGCATATTTTTAGAAGAAATGCTGCAGTGCAATGCCCCTATTATCAAAGAAGTTGTTCACAGGCAACATGTCAGTGCAACCACACTGCTTATACTCCAGGGCTGTGTCACGAAATCTCTAGAAGACAAATGGTGAGTATGTCGCTTGAAGGCAAGGATTTTTAAATGGAGTCTCTCACTGGTTTTTTTAAAGCCACATCAATCAAAGTTCTCATAATTCATTCTCATTGCCAAAGATCCCTACAATGGAAAAGACCAAATTTGTACTTAACCTTCCCACCTGCACATGTGTCACACCACACACACACACACACACACACACACACACATGTGCACAACTTTGTTTCCTTGCTTTAAGGCCTTAACAAGGTATCACCCAGGAGTGAACAGAAAAGATTATTAATGAAGGATTGAAAGAATAATTTTAAGTATTTCACCATTCTCCAATTCCCACTGCAATTCCTCTAGATTTACTTTCTATGTGCCAAGTTTTTTTTAAATTTTTTTTATTTAAAGAGAAACAAAAGCATGTAAGTGTAGAGATAATACAGAATTTCAAAAAAAAGATAAACAATAAGAAATCACTAGTTGATAAATTACATATTGTCCTCTTAGAAATAGTTGTTCAAGTTACAAAATTAAAGCATACAAAGTAGATATTTAAACAGTGAGAATGTAAACAGCTACACATGCATGAATCTCTACATGTATTTCTATCCTTTCTGTATTACAGAGAAAAACAAAACATAGCCAGACAAAACAAAACAAATTTCTATAAAAACATAAAAGTTGTGTAAAACCACAGTACAAGGTGATCTACAATGATTACTGTATTGTTTGTTATTATCTTCAATAGCATTGTCTATATCATCAGGCATAATTGAATATAGCAGTATATAACAATATTAGTAAAAATAAAACATTGTAGACAGTATAAAACTTCAAAGGCAGGTAATAATCAAACCAGAGTGGATATTCTAGTGAATCTTGTCATCTTAAGTGCAGTTGCCTATATTCTCAGACTTGATACTATCAATCATAACAGCTTTGAATAAATACAAAACAGTGATCTAACAGACCAGATTCAATTATGATCAGTCATGGTAAAACAGTATAGGCTATACAGAGCTTTAGATTAAGTTAATAGGAAATTAAGGTTGATTACTGTACTGTACCCTGTTATTTTTGGGATTACTGTCTGTGCCCTCAAATCTAGTATAGGTAGAATAACTGGAACAGAATATAATATATCTAAGCAGAGTAGTGTGAGTAATATGGGTTTTAAATCCTGGTGCACTATTAACAATATGGTGTATCAAGGCCATCTGTGTTAGAGATTCGAGATATCCATCTCTGTCTCATTTCTGCTATGCTATTTTTCTGCCTTTTTGCCTAGTTTTCTCCTTCATTCTACTGCCTGCCCCACTCATTGAAGCCTTTCTGCCACTGTTCCTAAAATCCTGGTATTTTTTTTCTCTCTCTAGAATGTCCTTCAGTATTCTCTGTAGGGTTGGATTGGTGGTCACAAACTCCCCCACTTCCTCTTTGTCATGGAAGCATCTTGTTTCTCCATTAATTTCTAGTGACAGCTTTGCAGGATACATCAATCTGGGCTGGAGATTATTTTCTTTCAGGGTTTTGAATGCTTCGCTCCAAGCTCTTCTTGATCTGATGGTCTTTGTCAAGAAGTCAGCCATGATCCTGATGGGCTTACCTTTATAGGTAATCTATTTCTTTTCTCTGACAGCTTTTAATATTCTGTTTTTATATTGAATTTCTGGTATCTTGATTATTATTTGTCTGGGTGTAGCTCTGTTTTGGTTGTAGGTGGCTGGAATTCGGTATGCCTCACATAACCGAATGTCATATTCTTTTCCCATGTTTGGGAACTTTTCCTTAATTATTTCCAGAATAGACTTTGTAATTCACTTGTATGTATTCCTGCTTCTTCATTCACATTTCTTATTCTTAAATTGTAGATTCTCTTGTCATCTTCTAGGCTTTGTATTGTTACTGCCTATTTCCTTGTTATTTTTAAGAGATCTTTCCTTTCATGATCACTCATTGCAAACTTGTCTTCAAGTTTTGATAGTCTATCCTTAGTTTCTTTTAAGGAGTTGTGCCAGCTTTCAATGGAGTTTTTAATTTCCTGGTAGTCTCTTTGTATCTGCTTCATGTATTCTATATTTTCTTTATATTCTTTATTGAAGGTTTCTCTCCTTTTTTTGTATTCCTCCCTTCTTCTGTCTGTATCTTCCTGAGAGATACTTCCTGAGAGCATTTTTTTATTACTCTACTCATATCTTGCTTTATCTGATTTAATATTTCAGTTTTGAGCTCGTCTACAAGGTCCTGAAGATATCTCTTAATGTCTATTGAAGCCATGTCTAATGTTGCATGTTTGCCACCCTCAGTCTCCCTTGTTTTTCCCTCTCCTGGATCAGGGCTCTCAGGGTTCTGGGCTGGGGGCCTCCTCCTACCTCTCTCTCCTGTCATGGCCCTGGCTTCCTCCACACAGGTTACAGTGCAGGTCCCAGCCCCCTTCCCTGTTGGCCACGTTTCCTCTGAAGCACTCTGGTGAGGGACCTATGCCCTCTCCTGCCTGCTCTTGTCACTGAGGTGTAAGTAGGGGTTGCCTCTGCCAGCCCCTCCCCACCAGGCCAGCTAAACTTTAGGGGCCTTCACCTGGTTAGTGCATGCTAGGTGCAGGAAATCGATTTGGGATGGCTCATTAGGTCCTAGTCAGGGGTGCAGCCCAGTCCAAGCAATCCCACAAATCTGCTCTGGGGAGGGAGCAACCAGCTGAAGTCACTGTCACTCCCAGTTCAATCTCCTCCTGTCTGATTCCAACATGTTGCCCATTTGGTCTCACCCTTCCCATGGGGGGGGGTCTCATTCCCAGCACTGACTGTGGATTAATGAAGTTCCCTTTGCTGGCTCCACTCTCTGTTGGGCTCACCAACCCCCACTTCAGCGCTGCTGTGCTTCCTGTGAGTGGCGGCGGGAATGAGTTTGGGCGGCTCTGCCAGCCGGCAAGGATTCAGGGTGGTGCAAATTCAGGCCGGCACAAACTTGGTGGGTCACCGCAAAAACGCTGTGTCCCATAATTTTTAGCTGTTCCAATTGTAGTCCCAACATATTTGACAAGGTTTTTTACCTTTTAATTTCTTCCTGTGTCAAGAGGATCCATATCCCTCTGTCTGGGTCTCTCCAGGGTGTTTTATTCTGGCAAATGAGTTGTTTTCCCTGGGAGGCTTTGTATTTTGTTGCTCACTGGTCGGCCATCTTGACTTCTCTCTCTCCAAGTTTTTTGGGTTTTTTTTAATTATTCTTGGTCTCCCTTCTGGCAGGTTTAAAGAGTATCAAGAGCTGTTCCCTCCTCTTCCTGTAAAGGTGCAAATTGAAGTGCCAACTTCACAGAGGAAGCCTTCAAATACAGCAGTAAACCTGCAGGGATTGAAGGTCAGTGAGAAAGAGAGTGAATACAAAACATTGGTGACAAGAAAGCCACTATTCAGGCATTATCAGCTGCTCAAAAGATTATCTCTATTACCATAGTCACCAAAACCATCACTCCTTGGGGATGGGTTTTTTGTTTTTGTTTTTACTTTTTTGAGACAGGGTCTCACTATGTAGTTCAGGCGGGCCTTGATTTCGTTGTATAACTAAGACTGGCCTCAAACTCATGAGGATCCTCCCACTTCAGCCTTCCAAGCGCTGGCATTACAGGCATGCACCACCATACTTGGCCTGGAGGTGGTCTTTTAAAGCCCCATTTTATAACAGAAGATCTGATGCTCAGAGAAATTGTCACACTGGGAATTTAAAGAATTCCCTCCCTTCTCTGCCTGTGATTAAAGCCAAGTGAGCAATGGGCATAGAGATTGAAGCCAAAATGTTACATCTACCAGCTACTTAATCTGGGGGAGGTTGTACAAACCCCTGCCCTGCATTCCCTGACCTTTACACTAGAACTAACAATTAGTCCTATATAGAAGTGTTGTGAGGATTAAATGTAATGAATACCAAGTTCCTGGCACATAGTAAACTCTTAGGGAAGAGTAGATATAGGAACAAATGAGTCCTACCCCTTTTTCTTTCCTCAGAAAAGAGGTTGGCTGAAAATGATCTGTTTTATCAGGAGCTTTTGCAGCTACCGAAGATTTATATCAAATCCCAAGAAGTGCCATGAATTTATAGATTATCTTCACCTTGAAATGCACAACAAAGAGAGTAAGTCACTTCCCTCTGTTGGTACTTTAGCCACATGGGTTAACCAAGGTCATTGCTTTGTGTCACACAAGCTGGAGTCTAGCAAGATCCCCTGTCTGGCAAGCTAGTCCAAACTGGCCCAAGCTGGTCCCCTGTCTAGCAAACCAGTCCACACCTGTCCAGACAGTGGTTTCTACTCAGGGAGCCAACAAGAGTGTTGATGATTCATCTAAGTCACCATGAGGTCTCACACTTTACAAAACAATTTTAATCTACTGTTTAATTTGATCCTTTAAATATCTTTAATTTTTCTACTTGTTAAATCAATACATACCATTAATAATGAGATAATAAAAATTGCAGGAATATATAGTGTACGAGTGAAAAATCCCTCAAGAGATAACATTGCTAGTGTGTTGTAAATCTAAAACAAGTCTAAGAAAGTAAGATTGTGAGATAATACAGCAGGGACCTGATATCATATACAGTATGGTAACTCCAGGAACCCACGGATTCTGGGACAAGTGTTTATATTTTATAGGATTCTGAAGTTACCTTCCCATCCTATATGTTACAAGGCACCAGACAGAACCCCATTTCAAGCAAAGGGAACACCACACCTACATCAGTCCTTCCTGAACCAGATTCTCTAGTGAAGGATTTCAGGAAGATTAGTAAACTCTAAATCTAGATTAGACAGTTTTTTAAATCCCAGCCAGGGAACTAAGCAGAGTGTACATGCTAGAATCAGCCCCAAACGCTCCCTTCTCAAATATAAACCCCTGTGAGTAGATTGATTGGAATAACTCCTTGCCAGGAACCTTCTAAAATATGATTTATTTTTCTGACACACAATCCAAATTTTTTAGAACTTCTATCCTTTTTTTTTACTTCTTTGCATCTCTTTTACTCTATCTTTCTACTACCAATTTTTAAAATAAAATTCTTGTATTTGACTTTCTCTTTGTGTTACTTTTGCCATGCATTCCTAAGTGACTTCCCTGATAAACTTTTGTTTGTTTTGTTTTTGTGGTATTAGGAAATGAAATCAGGCCCCATACATTGAGCTACATGTCATCACCTTTTTTAATTTTCTATTTTGAGACAACATCTCCCTATATTGCTAAACTGCGCAATAGCCTTGAATTTGTGATCTTCCTGTCTCAGCCTTTCAGAGCACTGGGATTATAGGCCAGGCTTGTGCCATCACACCCTGCCTTCCCTGATAAACCCTGAATAAGCATCATCATAACCATCTTAATCACTTCCCTTGTCCCTAGGACAGAATACCTGACCCCAACAGTTTAAATAAGAGAGGTTTATTTTGGCTCACAGATTGCAGAGGTTTTAGTCAGTCTACTGTCAGCCAGTGGCAAAGCAGAGGCATGATTGAAGGGCTTGGGCAGAGAAAGCTGCTTACCTGATGGCATCCAGGAAGCAGAGAGAGTAAGGGGGGAGCCAAGAAGGGATACAGACCCTTCCAGACCGCCTCACCTCTGACTAGGTTCTGCCTCCCAATACGTCACTGAGCTCTAAACTCATCAGTGGAATAACCTGCTGATGATTATCACACCCTCACAGTTAAGTCACCTCCCAAAGTCCCACCTATGCACAGGTGAAGCTTTAGGACACTTCTGGATATAAACCATAACAACCACACTGTCTGTTTAGAAGGTCACATCACCATGCTGTTTTCATAGTCTCTGCAGAAATCTTAGGGTATAACTCATGTGATTTTGTTTGTATTAGACAAATACCATGAAAACATCCTTCACTGTCAGGTTACTTTTTGTTGTTGTTGTTCTCGTTGTCTTTGTTGTGTGTGCTGAGCAGTCCTTTGTGTTAAGTCTAAGTAGGAGGCTGCCCCAGTGGTAGAAAATGACCCTTTCAACAGGCTGAAAGGACCACTGTACAGTCTCCTTTCTTCATTGTTCTTATGCCAAGTTGAGGTGATGTACAGGCTTAAGAGTAACTTAATCAAACCAGATCATAATTATTTATTTCTTCTCAGATTTCTCCTCATCACACACCGTATCAGGACATCAAATTTTACAGTCCACAAATGCCCAGGTTACAGAACAGGAGAAGGAAGAAATAACCCTGGTAAAACGTCGCATATATGGCCAGAGGGTCATTGTCATCAACTTTGCAGTTAATGATTTATATTTCTTTTCTGAAATGGAGAAGTGAGTTTATCCTCTTTCCTTCCACTTGTGACTCTCCCTCCTTAAACCCTCCTAGCAAAGTGTGGCTTGACCTCTAAAAGGCACATTGGTTTCAGCCTTGCCAAGTGGGACTCTCCTGACAATCCCAGGAACTGTGGTCACTCTCTCAAATTCTATCATGCGTTTTGTGTGTGTGTGTGTGTGTGTGTGTGTGTGTGTGTGTGTGTGTGTGTGTTTCTCAAGTCTCTCCAGTATTCTGGAGTTTCCAATGTTGAATGGTTCTTACCTGTTCCCATTTTTCTTCATTATTTATAGATATGAAAGAAACCTTCTTATGTAATACCATTGGACCAATAGTTCCTCTGTTAAAGCCAGGAATTATCAAAGTAAAAATTGTGTGTGACTTTAAACATATTTTTAAAGTTTAATTATATTAATGTACATTCATCTAGCTGCCAAACTTTTGTGTAATATAAGTCAATCCACCAATAAAATGTCCATATGTTTTGTATAAACTCTAAACTATAACTAAAATTCTGTCAACTGACTCTAATTAAGATTGTTTTAAAGTAAAACAAGAATTTAAAGTCTTCAGCAAACAATTTAGTTCTTCTGAATATTGATTGATTGATTGATTGATTGATGATTGTAGTTCTGGGGCTAGAACCTGTGGCCTCATGCATGCTAGTGAAACACTCTACCACCGAGCTACACCCTCCCCCAATCCTTAGGGATTTTTGTACTTCTTTTTTCAATAATTTTCTTTGCCACACCTATGTCAACAGGATTTTGTTTTGTTTTGTTTGTTTTTTGTACTGGAGAACAAACACTACCTCGCACTTGCCAGGCAAGCATTGTTCCACTGAGCTATAGCCCTGGCCTGGGAATACTTTTTTAAAAAGTTACCTGCATTTGTTGGAACATTTCAAACAGTAAAACTTGTTCTAATAAAAATGATATTTTTTCTTTTTTATCCATATTTTGGCCTTTCTCATGAATCACAAACTAAGAGTAACAATTCCAAAAGGCAAAAATATTTGGGAAGAAACATGAATAATTCCTGAAAAGTATCTGCCCCAAGCAGCTGTCGAAGCCTGAGCAGGTACAAACAATGGCCTACCAGTGTATGCTCAGTTTCCCAAGGGCACCAAGCAGTGGGACTTTCAGAAATGTAGAGCACCCTTCAGTTTAGTTCAGAGGTCCTTTGCTGTATCCTAATGAAGGATTTAGCTTAGTCCTCAAAATGCCTATTGGTTGCTTAGTCTCTGTTGAGCTTAGGATTTTGCATTATAGGTACAAAAAAAAAATGTTCTCTCTAAGGCCCTCTGCACTAAGGGCAATGGGCAACAAGACACAAATAAAAGCTGAGAAGTGTCTTGGGTGATAGGCATTAGGTAGAGTCTGCTATGACAAGTGCATTGAAATAGTTACAAGTCCTAGGTATGGTCTTTTGGAAGACAGGTCAGCTTGGCTGAATTGTGAAAGATGAGCAGGGGTGAGTCAGACACCAATTTGTTCAATAAGAAGGCAACAGGGCACAAAGAGAAGCCAGTCAGAGAAGTCAGAATCTGCTAACGCTGCTCTGACCACCCCATCCCACCCTGGCCTCTGCTCCCTTGCTCACACTTTGTAAGCCAGAATAGCCTATTAAAAAGCATAAAATCGGGGAATGTTACTCTCCTACCTAAAATGCTCCAATGGCTTCGCATTGCTAATGGAATGAAATCCAAATGTTCCATTGCCTGAAGTACTCTGCGTGAGTGGGACCTGCCTGCATCTCAGGGCTTGCCTCATGCTGCACAGAAAAGAACAAGCTGGCTCCTGCTACAGGATCAGAAGGGGCAAAGCATGAAGCATGGGGTTAAAAAAAAAAAGGTGGGCGGTGTTATGGTGAAGCAATGCACTTGAAGAAGGACTTGCCATGTTATCTGACATACGGTCTGTGCATAATCTGTACTTTCCAACACCTGAATTGAACTAAGCAAATTAAATCACAATTTGGTTCACATTTGACCCTCCCATTTTCAGGCCAGACATAGGTCTGGGCTGGGTACCTTGCTAATTGCTGTTTTCATGTTGTTCATGCTGATTTTTTGCTTATTGTATATATATATATATATATATATATATATATATATATATATATTTTTTTTTTTTTTTTTTTTTTTTTTTTTTTTTTTTTTTTTTTTTTTTTTTTTTTTTTTTTTTTTTTTTTTAGGTTTAATGATTTGGTGCGTTCAGCTCAATTGCTGCAGGCCAACCGGACATTCAACGAAAATGACTTGGTCCTCATGCAGGCCAAAATTAACATTATCCTAAGGCTCTTCTTACATGCTGAAGTTCCTCCAAAGTTGAGGGTGAGGAGGACTCCCACTGCACTTTAGCCTTTTGCCAAGAAGCCTTCCCCTCTTCCCCCAATAAGTATCCAGAAAGCTAATTGCAAGACACTTCCTAAGTCCTGGACCAACTAACTTGTCCTTTCCTAGTAACTCTAAGAAAAGTTCTGGCTTCTAGAAAGGGAGTGATCTTGAGGTCCCTGGAGGCCAAGAAAGGTTGCCTGCTTTGCCTGGAGCCTCTGCCAGTAATGAGTTCTCACTCTGTGGATAGGTGAACATCACCGAGCCCCAGAAAGATGCCATCCTTGCTTCCTATGCAGCGGGCCGCATAGACCGGAACATGTTCCATGGAGCTATCGTTTCTGTCTTCCCCGTCATTATGTACTTCTGGAGAAGGTAACTAATTCCCTTTATCTGATGACTTCCAGGTCAAGAAAATAGATTTTTGTCTTCCTCGAGGCCTTGGTTTCCTAGTTTCCCACCTCATAGTAGATGTGATGGTTGTTCATATCTTATATTCCTCACTCCATCTCTCGGGCTGCACTGATTTAGAGGATGGATGATAGAGACTAAGACCCAGAATGATAGGTTATTCACCTCTCCTCTTCCTTTGCTTGCCTGGATGAAGGCTGTGAGGTTTTCTTGGGCCTATGTTTCTCCCTTAGGGGTGAGGTGGATTGCATTTTCTCAGGGAGAAATTCTGTCAAGGTCATACAATTGCTTATGCTTAGAAAACTCATGGAAGGAGTAAACCAGAAGTGCTTTAATGTTATGCCCAAATCCCATGATCACTACTGAGGACGCACAGTTGCTAGATACTCCAAAGAAATATAAAAATTTCAGTTCAAGGTAAGCAATTAGCCTTTCAAAGAACAATTGCTATCTAGCACCTAATTCTGGTTCTCCTAGCCAGGACTAAATAGAAACTCATTGTGAGACTGTGAGGGACCAAAAACTTCTAGAAGACATATGCTTGTCCTGGCTTGATTCAGTGTTTGGCTCCCTCCACATGTACTGTGTTTAGAAAGACAGGCTTCTAAGTAACAATATGTAACTTATCAACCAGTGCTTTCTTACTGCCTTTTTTTTTTTTTTGAGAAATTCTGTATTATTTCTATCCTTTTTTCTGTTTTGCTTTTTCTCTAAATAAAAAAGACAGGCTGCTCTCAAGAGGGTTTGAATCCCTGATTTTCATGCAGTTAATTTGTCACTTGCCTTATTTCCCCTATATACTTTATAGAGAGCTTTACATGTGTATTATGCAAACTGTGTTTATATATATTAACCTAAAGGAAGTTCTCAATAACCCTGGGAAGTGGGTGGAGAAAAACATTATTACCCCTATTTTATTAGCTGAGGAAATTGAGACTCAGGGTAGTTAAAAGACTTGCCTCAGATCACCAGGTAAATGATAAAACCAGTAGTAGAAATCAGGTTTCTTCAGCTCTTACCACCATACATATTCAATCAGTGGCATATTGAGAGGTCCATGAGGGAGGCATGATTTAGTGATTATAACGGGGGAAAGCAACTGTGAGAAAATAGTCTGCCCCTTGGGGAAGGAGAAGGGTGTCAGATAGCCAGACCACCGGAGCCAAGGAAGCATGAAGGTAGACTTAGTCTTAGCTAGGATTCACCAAGGGATACAATGCCCAGGCTGGCTGGGGGGGTGGGGGGGCGACAGGGAAGAAGCATTGTGAGGATTCTAGGGAGCAACAGTTCTCAGGTTACGATGTGTACACAGATGTGAAGAGCTAGGGTCTATTCCATGGAAAAGCCATAGAAGGTGAGGGACAGCAAAGCTCTTAAGAAGGGACTGATGGAAGCCAGACACTTTGTTGCATCAGGTGGGTAAGAATGGAAATGTTAAGGTCTGAAGTTCAAGCAAGCACCTCAACAGATTCTTCACAGTTTCATTCGCTATGGTTCTAGAAGAAAGTCTTCACCTACAGCCCAGGCCAGGCCCTTCTCCTGTAGAACAAGTCTGGGCAAAGAGGAAGCCTCAGAAGGACTTCTGACAGGCAGCTCCCCAAGACCAGAAGGTCTCCTCTTTGTTGGACACCACATACCCTTGGTGAAGAATGGTCCTGCAGACATCCCCTGTCCTCCCTGTTTCAGTCCTCTCAACTGAGAGTTTTCTCCCTGTGACCAGAAGCCATTTTTCCCACAGGTTTTGTTCCTGGAAGGTGACCCATGCTTATTTCCAGTCTGTAGGGAAGAAAGTCAAGGATAGAAAAATTTCTTCTAAACCAATAAAGAAGAATCCCCCCAGGAGTTCAGGTAAGCACTATCTGGACCATAGCCCCACTCTCTAACAACCCAGACTTCTGAAGAAAAAGCCTCACAGGGCACAGGGTGTTTGTGGGAACAGCAGATAGCTCTTCAACATGGGCCTTGCAGAAACAGTAAGACTCAGAGAGAAGGAGTGAGCTGGCAGTGCTGGTGAGGGGATGCCTCACCATGTACCACTCCTAGCAGTGGAACTGAGGATACCTGTGGACTCACCTGTCACATTCTGCATGGCAGGCACCTGGAGGTGGTGACCTGCTTCATCCTTGTTTAGGAGACTGCTTACTCCAACCAACTCTTTAACCCTAACATTTGAAAAGTAATGGTTTCATAGAGTTAGGTAAAAAAATAATTTAAAACTAGATACATGGTCTAGGTTTAATGTGACAGTATCTTTTTATGTTGTCTCAGTGACTTTTCACATTGCTGAGACAAAATAACTGACACCTAAAGTTAAAGGAGAAAAGGTCTGTTCAAATCACAGTTCGTAGTGGTTTCAATCCACAAGTGGCTGGCTCCAAGACAGAGTGACTTGGCAGAGGGGCAACTGTTCATGGCAGAAGAAGACAGCAAGAGCAACAAAGGAAGGAAGGAGGAAGTGGGAGAGGGAGAGGGGAGTGGAGGGAGGGATGGAAGAAGAGGGTCAAGGAGAGGAAGAAAAGGAAAGGGAGAGAGAGAGAGAGAGAGAGAGAGAGAGAGAGAAGCTCTTTGTCTCCCGTTTATTTTATCCAGTCGATGGGAATTAGGGCAATGCCAATCCAATCAGTAGACTAATCCAGCAATCACCCACTCTTAATCCCAGCACCCTTAATTCCAGTATTGCATTGCAAATCAATCACTCATTTGAGATGCCCCCTCTGAAAAAAATTCTATGACCATATGAGGCTTTGGGGAGACATCTAGACACAAACCATAATAGTGACTGCATCATTAACCCCTCAAAGACTTACACACAATTCTTTATGAAAAAAACAATTTGTCTCCAGGAATTGCCAGAGTTTCAACAGCTTCAGCATTGCCAAAAAGTTCAAGTCAAAAGTCTCTGATGTTTAAGACAAACTCTTAGATATGAGCCCCTGTACAAAAGGAAAGTTAAACACCTCCAACATTCAATGGCGCAAGATAGACATTTCCATTCCAAAAGTTACAAACAGTGGGATACAAAGGAATTGGAGCAAAGCAAGTCCAAAGCCCATCAGGGCTAACATTACAGTTCTATGTGCAGTATCCAAGGTAATCTGTGGCAAAATGTGAACTCCAAAGGGCTTGGGTGGCTCCACTCCTATGGCACTTCTGGTGCTTGCAGCTTCAACAGCTTCTCTTTTGGGCCTGCTATGTTCCCTCCTTGTAGTTTTCCTCAGACAATCCGCATTCCTGGCTTCTCCAGATTTCTGGGGTCTCCATTTATCTTCACACTCACAGCTTCACATAGTGCCCTCTCAAGGCACACTGCCTCACTTCCCAAGCCTTCTGAAACTGGAGTGGAAACCTTCCTGACCCTTCAACTCTTGCATCCTGCATGCACCTAAAACCAGTGTCCCATGGATGATGCCAAGGTCTGCCACCAACTGGCGCAGCAGCCAGACTTCCCACTATTGGCTCTAGGGGTCCAGCTCCTGGATCACTGGGCACTCTGGATCCAATTCTGAGGAACAAATACTCTATGCTGCCACCATTCTGGAACACTGTGGTTTAGGGCATTCTCCTCAGTCCAAAGTCTTTCACTTTTGCAATTTTGAGACTGCAAAGGGTGGAGTCATGTTGCTTCTTGTGATGCTCTCGGGTCATCTTTTCTATTCTCTTGTTCTTTCTCAGCAATCAAGATTTCCTCTGCTCTATCTTTGTAGTCCACAGCTTTATTGGAGCATCCTTTCTGACCCAATTCATGTTTTAAATCATTCTGTTGTACTCTTTGCTCTTGATTCTCAACATAGATTTAGCCAAAAAAAAAAAAATCACTATTTCAACATTCGACTCCCTTGAAATTTTTTCTGGCAGATAATTAGTCTGCCACCATTAATCTTAGTCTCAGGAAAAGTCTCTGCACACGAGCAAAATGCAGAAAAACTTTCTGCTAAGCCATAACTCACATCATCTGGTGTTCAACAGTCAATGTAGTTCTTCCTGGCAGAAACCTCCTGAGCCTGGTTTAACCTATTCCAGCTCTACTTTTTCAGCCAGTATCTCTGAAACTTTCCAAACTTTTCCCACAAGCCATTCCCAAGGGCTTCTGAACCATATGGTCAGGTATAATCATAGCAAGGACTCCATGTCTCTGGTACCAAATTCTGTCTTAGTTACTTTTCTTTCTGTCTTTCTTTCTTTCTTTCTTTCTTTTTTTTTTTTTTTTTTTGTTTTTTTTATGCAAGGTCTCATTATGCAGTTCAGACTGGCCTTGGGCTCACTTTGTAGCCCAGGTTGGTCTCCAACTTGCAACCATCCTCCTGCCTCACCTTCTGAGTGCTGGGATTACAGGAGTGTACCACCATGCCCGTCTACTTTTTTTTGTTGCTGAGACAAAATACCCAACACCTAAAGTTAAAGGAGGAAGGTTTATTTAGCTCACAGTCTGAGGTTTCAGTCCATAATCACCTGGTCCCAAGGCAGGGTGTCATGGCACAGGGGCAACAGCTGAAGGTGACAGAAGACTGAAAAAGCAGCAAGAACAAAGAGGGAAGCCAGCCTCTTGTCCTCCTTTATACTGTAAGCAGGCTATCCTCCACCCTTTCTAGGGCTAGTGTAGCACTCACACCATCTTCCTGCCTTCTTCTTGTACAGGATGAGGATGTTTACAAAGTGAGAACCCTGACTCCCTGCTGAATGAGTTAGTTAAACTTTGAAACTTCTCAAGTTGACACAATGTATCAACCATTACAAGCAGCATCAGAACAAAACACAGAGGTAGGACAGGAGTCTTAAAGACAGGAAGTAACTCCTCCTTGCATGATGGCGCTGAACATTCTCTTGATGCATGTATGTGCATCCCATCCCATTCTTAGTGCAAATAAGGACCCTTAGCCCTCAATCCATCTGAACATCTGCAGAAGCAACTCTGTCTAGCTGTAGAGCCTGACTCCTGCCCCTCAGTAGGAAAAAGTCATCTATCTGGCTCCCTGGCTGAAGCAGATGATCTGTGAACATTTTTCATCTTCCTTATCTTTGCTTTGCAAAATGTTATGTCAGCAGTCAAAAACCAGCAGTCTCATTAGTACCTAC
This sequence comes from Hydrochoerus hydrochaeris, assembly GCA_004027455.1. Classification (NCBI taxonomy): domain Eukaryota; kingdom Metazoa; phylum Chordata; class Mammalia; order Rodentia; family Hydrochaeridae; genus Hydrochoerus; species Hydrochoerus hydrochaeris. Next base: position 26,252 of record PVLA01009694.1, on the reverse strand, counting down.
AGCGGGATATTCCTATGAGTGAGAGAGTCTATTTAGAATGTAAGGATAAAGGTTAAAGAAGAGAATAATAAGAACGAAAGAAGAGAAGCGGATAGACAGGGCCAGCACACCCTACGCATGCAGAGGAGGGAGACCATTCTCTTTAGTGGGAAGTGAAGCACTCCCTGCCTTGGGTTTATTTCCTTAGCTGCCCTTTAAGGAAATCGGTTCCCTAATATTACCTGGTATCAAAAGAATGAAGAGGGTAATTCTGAATTAAGCAGGAAAAGGGCAGTGAAATACCCTAAATTATGGGGTCAAGATCCTATGCTTGGAGTATCTTTTGAAGTTAAGAGGTGTTGAACTTTTCTTTCCACTCTTACCAGATTTCAGATACAAACGGCTGGATTTAGATAATGCACTCTTTAACACCCTGTAAGAGGGAAACGGTTAGGCAAGAGATTTCTTGCTTACATGGGAAGATTTCTTTTATCAGGCACTGTCATAAGGGTTTTTAATAGGCTCCTTTCTTTTATTTCCAGGAGACCACAATGTTTTAAGGTTTACCTTGCTCAGAGGTGTGGAGTGGTTGCGGTCTCAACAGAAGGAGGTATCAAATAGTCCATTCCAAACTGTGAGTTGGCAACCCATTGCTTGCAAAACTTTACTACTTAAGTAAAGGATGATCTGAGGCCAACTTGGCAAATTCACTTATTGACCAGGAGACCCCCAAAACAAAAAGTGATTTGCTGAAGGTCACACAACTTGTGAATGGCAGAGATACAGTACAAAGCAATTCTGCTGGCCTTCTTCCAGTGCACTGTGCACAGCTCTCATTTGAATAATTGTGTCTTCTTGATTCTTTTGTAGTCTCTTAAGGAAGCTTCTCCCTATGACTGCTGACCCTTTTGCCCATTTTAGGCATGATGTGCGATCTTTACTAAGAGACCACCTTAACGTGCCAGTAGTTAGATTCCCTCCTGCTGAGACTCCCTGTTGGCTTGAACAGTGCCTCCACCCCTTACCTTCTGCAGCTGAACTTATCTCTGTAACAAGCCACAGTTCCTGCCTCCTATAATGAGGACTTAGAATTTTTTTTTTCCCTTCTCTGTCTTCAGCCTCAACAAGTCATTCTCACTGCAAGGCACTAAACTTGCCTTTGTTTGCATGTAGTCTTTCCCAATAAACCTTTCCTTTCTGTTCAAATTATTAGATTTTATTTGGAGTAGTTGAAGATGAGGCTCTTCTGCTTCTTATGGCATAAACTGCCAGTTTGAAGGAGCTAGCCTTAGAATTGCCAGTATTGCCAGTACTGAGTGGGGGAGGCCATCGTGGAACACTGCCCATGATCCATGGGCACCCAAGTAGCCCTGGCCTAATCTCCTTATTTTACTTCCTTGGGTTTATGTGTTTGGCATCATACCTTTTACATCCATGTGAAATGTCTCCTGGGACAAAAGGATATTACAGCATGCAAATGAGACCAGGTCTCAGAAACATCCCCAGAGCATCATGTCTTTACTGTTACCTTCCCAGCACCTTCCTCTTACTATGGCCTTTTGGTGGCTGCAGGTCCTCCAGTGATGGTGTCTGTGTCATGATTTCTGACTCTTTTTCTTTTTTGTCTCTAGCTTCATCTAGCAACCTCAACCAATCAAGAACTGTGTTGTCCACTATCCAGCTGTATCCTGCCAGGGGGTAGGTACGAGCCAGAAGTACTCTTCTGCAGTTTGAGCTACTGTGTCGGAAGCATACAATGGGAGAGGGAGAAGCTCCCTTTTCTGACATTCCTCTGCATAGAGACCCAAGCTGAGCTTGCTGCCCCTGGAGGGCCTGAAGTCAGGGAATTTAGGGAACGATTTCTCTTTGCAGCTTTTTGGTCACTTCCAGCTAGAACAGGTATTTTTAGGAAGTTGGAATCCCTGCCCTATCTTGCAGTAGAATACTATTGCCAGAGGAAGAATGTTCTAGATGATCTTTTTGCAACTTCCCACATACTCCAGCTCTTTAGGGTAAGATGTATAATGCAGGAAAATAAGAAGAGACATGATTTTGTCAGTAAGAGCAGAAAGGATTTGAGCCTGCCCAAACCCATCAGCCTAACTCATTTCTGTACAGGCATCAAAATGAAATTGAGGTTGGTTAGGGCTCAGAGAGGTTATAGAAAGCAGGGACCATGGAAACTACAACTAAAGAACACCAATAAGTTAGTTGAAGGTCAAAGTTGTATGTAGGAAGCTGGGCATGGTGGCACACTCCTGTAATACCAGCACTTGAGATGCTGAGGCAGGAATATTACTGCAAGTTCGAGACCAGCCTGGGCTACAAAGTGAATTTAAGCCCAACCTGAACAGCATAGTGAGATCCTATCTCAAAAAGTTAAAAAAAAAATGTTATATGTAGGAGTCTCTTAACAGCAGTTTCGATTTCCTTGCCAGCCATTCTACCTTCTCTGGCTTAGTTCCATACTTGTCCTTCCAGCAAGGACATGGAACTGTCCAGGTGTCCTTTACCAGAGGTGATACCTGAGAAACAGGCATCTTTGGAGCTCTTCAAACCAAGTGACTTTGGAGCTTTTCATACCAGAAAGGCAGTATGTAGCCTCAGAGCTCACAAACTGCTGACAAAGAAGATGAGAATGAAAACGTGAGAAGCCTTGTGCTGAAGCCAAAAGGTTTGAGTTCTAGACACTGCCATTTCGAAAGACAACAAACCAGCAGAAAGTGCAGCTCCAGCTACCTCATTGCCATTATAATAACTGATTATTCTTTTTCCTTTTTTTAGACACAAATTATCCCACAGCAAAAAGGAGAGGAAATAATCAACTGAGGTTTCCAGCAGAGGCAAATCATCTCTCAGAGGCCTCCAGTAACAGAACCTTTTCTGGTTAGAAATGAAATGCCCTTGGAATCATCTGCCCTTGGAAAGATCAAGAAAGGGTAGCCATTCAATACTTCAGTACAAGACTACAGTGTGGGAGTCCATTGGGGGTGGACTTTCCACGGTAGTTGAGTTAGCGACTTGGATTCTGGGTCTCCCTCTGCACTTGCCTGACCTATGCCTATCAGAGATTGCTGAAGAATCCTGTGATGAATGGATGGTGATGTCATTGGACTCCATAGGAAGCAAGCTGTTCTTATTATCAGCAGTAACAGAAGAGGCCTTTTAATGCTAGGATCTCACATTTACACAATGCTCAGTGTTCAATGTCTCAGTAAACAGTGCTGTGAGCAACCATGTCCAAAATCATTTATATTTAAACAGATGAAACTAATACATGAAAAGGTAAGTAACCTTCTCAAGATTACTAGGTAATAAATATCAGAGCCAAGACTAAAACATGCCAGTGACTCTATGTCCTGCTCTCATTCCATGGTAATCATCTGCACAACTTTTCATGCCCAAAAGGAGCAGCTCTTCCCTAAAGTTGTATTCACTTGCCAACCAATGAGAGAGTCTTGATAAAGATTTTCACCTAAACTGTTGCCATAATATTATAGTAACTCATTTTATGTCCTTTGAAAAAAATCAGGAGTAAAATAACAGTATTTCCTGTACAACCCTTCAATTAGGATAACCAGAGGAGAGTTCCATTCAACATTTCTGTGTGGTACAGAATATGGGAAGCCTAAAGAGTTTACCAGAGAGCCCTTTCAGACTTCTGGCCAGTGAGTCTGGCTATGCAGGTGGCCTTTATTTCCTGGACTTTTCCAATGGATGAAAAATGTGGTGATATCAGAATGGGGTTCATGAACCCTAGGACTGTGATCTTCTGGTAGGACCATGATTATAGGAGGTCCAGGAAGTCTGTAGGTAGACTTGACTACACAGAAGGTCTAGGGTAGGCAAAGCATCTGTGAAGTGCCTCAAGACCCTGGGAGAAGGTCCAGCTTGGCAATACTCAAAAGAAGAGGCTTCATAACAGGACTTCAATTAATAGAAACAGAATCTAAATTCCTAAAAAATTAGGCAAAAGCTAAGGTAAGATCCCAGGAAGAGAATGGAATTAAGCTCAGTTACTAAAATTAAGTTACTAGCAAAGAGCTAGATCAAAAGGAACAAATGAAGAATTCTATGCATGAAACCTGAGAGTATATTAGGCCAGCAATAAGATGATGACACACTAGTAAAATACCAACTCCAGGTCATAGTGTAAATACCCTCAAGAATCAGACTGGGACACAACTGAACCTACATGCTGATAGGAGGGGTCTCACTTAAAGAAGGATGAGAGATTCTTCAACTAACTCTTTTGAACCTGAGATTTTTGCCTCAGCTTCTCATTTCTTAAAAATTTCCTCATCTGTCTTCATTCATAGTCAGGTTCAGGCATGCAAGCACACACAAGCGTGCTATTTAAAAGGCCTAGTGACATTTCCTAGAACCATAGTGAATAGAAAAATAATCTGCTCATTCTTCAAAGTGAAGAATCAGCAAGTTCTCTTGCTGATTTCCTTCTTTGGGCTACTTATGCTCTTCCTCCACAGGTCCCTGTTCTAACATGTTCTAATCCAGCTCCAGGCTGGTGCCACAATGGCAATTATCTGGAGAATGCAGTAAAGCAACCCATGCGAGACAATTGGGAATTATAGAAACTGTGATAAACCTCAGAACATACCTCTATAACAGTGACACCCTACTCCAACCAGCCAATCAACTATTGTTAAAACTTCTACTTAGGAAGGAGGAACAAAACAAATAAAAGGGAAGAGGGAGAGAAGGATAGAGGGGCAGAGGAAAAAAAAGGAAAAAAGCTAAGAAACTTAGTCTGCTAATGAAGTTAGCATTAACAACAGCAAAATCAGGAAACTGATATTGATACAAACTTCTAATCTCTTTCAACTTGAGAACATTTTTTAAAAGGTACAGAAACCCCAACCCAGACCAACTGAATTTCTGTGCTTGGAGCCCATGTGTCAGAATTTTTTTTAAGGTTCTTCACAGGCTTACTGAGTACATAAAATCAATATTCAGCAGTGTGAAAACTAATTCCAATGGAAAAATACTAATGTAGAATTAAGTATAACCATGTGCTAGTTTTGAGCTATATCCTTATAAGGAAATAAGTAACTTACATATTGTAGAATAGGATTTTTTTTAAATCACATAACTCAGAATTTCAGTGTTAATCCTTCATTCTGAGACTAGATAAGAAACCTGTACTCAGGGAAAATATAATAAAATAATGGTTTAATTTGAGAGAAACTGAGAGTAGAAACTGTGACTTACATCGAAAATTCAGTTTTTATTAATGGGGAGGTAAACAGTGATCTCACAGACTTAGCTAACACAGTTTTGTAGGGCAGAGACCATGTTGTTTTTCTTTGTACCTCCAGTACCTAACAATGGCACCTAGATAATAGTTGCCCCATAAATATGTATTGGATACATGAGTAAAAGAATTGTGCTAGGAGCTGACAACGTAGTAAGGGCAATGTGAAGCTTGTACTTTCTCTGACCTTAGCACTACAGTATTATCTGAAATCAAATCAATAGTTCCGTATAAATGTGACCAGTATCACAAAGAAAAATCAAATGTTGTTCTCTTAATGAATTATTTTGCATTCCAATAATCCTTGATTCATTAAGAACTTTTCATTTTTTTAAGAAACTCAGACAATTCATTCAGACTAAAGAGTAACAGAGGCAAAGGAAAGAAGAAAGCAAGAAAGAGGGAGCGATCTGTTTTCAGAGGAGCCTTTCCATATAATGTGTCACAGAGCAACGCGAAACCTCTCATCTATCTACAGAAGCATGGAAAGACATCTGTGCCTCATCTGAGTGCCTTCAGCTAACCCCAGCACCTGCCTTCCTAGAGAAAAGCACCTCAAGTGCTAATCCTCACCCCTACACCCCAACCAGGCTGCAGGCCATTAGCCGGGATAAAGGGTGTCCACCTTCACCACTGAGCCCGCAATCCCCTTAGGAAGGCAGAGGGCACAGGGAAAGCAGGGTCTCCCTAGGGAGTTCCCCAGGATATCTGCAATCCAATCTGTTACTGGGCTAACATTTCCCATTCTGGACCGAGCCCACTGGCCGGCCAGCCTCATTTAGTGACTTTCTGCTGATTCACAGCATCAGACCAGCAGGTCTTGCTGCCACTGCTTTACAGTTTGAGGTTTTCCATGAGACAGGCTGGTTCCAAATCCTGTCTCCACTCCTGAGTCATTTTGTGATCATCAGGAAACCACTGTACTTGCCCTTCCTAAGTCCTGATTGCATGTATCTCCCAGGGTTGTTGGAGCAGAAACTTGATATAACATAGGTCAAGTGCACAGCAGCAGGCCAGGCCCGTAGTTGGGACCTGAGGACATTAGTTGCTGACTCTCTTCCCACTTTCCTCTGCACTTTTCAGACACATGAGGAAAAGTTGCCCAGGAATGGTACAATTCATTTCTATATAATTCCATATGTATTTCTCCAACAAACCCTATGAAAATAGACTGGTCAGAACATTACAGAATCTAATTCCTAATGCATATGTGGTCCTCTGAAAGATTTCCAAAAGTTATGCTTCCTATTAATAAGAAATCAACTTCTTTCAGTGCCTTCTCCATGTTTACTCTGAGTTCCAGCACAAACCTTTAAATATTAACAGCTCTTTATTGAACATTTACTATATGACAACAGGGATAGGAATTACAAGCCTCACTCCACAGATGATGTAATGGAGGCAGAGACATCAGGAGAGACCAAGAATACACATTTAGTAAGCAGCTTTGAAACCTATGATGCTTGGAGAGAGACAGCATGTGTAAATGTAGCAAGAAACCACAGATATCTGGAATCGGTCATTTCTCTCCATAAATTGTGTTTGTGCTGGATGTGGGTTTGGCAGGTGTTGAGAGGCCATAAAAAACACTGAAGTCCTACTAAGACTGATAGTTTTAGCAAATGAAAATGCAGGCCACTCCCATCACCTGAAGAATACAGAAAAATTGCCATGTATACACAATGGGTTATTATTCACTCATTTAGGAAAGAATGAAGTCCTATCATTTGCAACAACATGATTTAGCCTAGAGGACATTATGGTAACTGAAATAAGTCAGGTCCAGAGAGGCAAATGTCTGATCTTCTCTCTCAGATGTGAACCAAAAGAAGCTGTTCTCATAGAAGGGGTATAATACTGGTTACCAGAGAGGAAGGAGCAGTGTAGGGGTGGACAGAGGACAGTTAGTGAGCACAGGGTAGGAGGGCATCTGGGTAGGAGGAATAATTCCTAATGTTCTGTAGCACAGTAGGATAACTGTGATATTGACATTAATTATGTATTTCAAAATAGTTAGTGGAAAGATTTCTAATGTTTCCAACAAAAAAAATAAATGTTTGAGGCCATGGACACAGCAATTACCTGATCCGATCATTACAGATATACACCCACACTGAAATATTACTCTATACCCCACAAGTGTGTACAATCATTGTGCCAATTCAATAAATTAAAAAAAGTTAAATGTGAATTTCACATAAGCAATGAATAATTTTTAGTGTAAGTGTGCCCAAATAATGCATAAATGATATTGAGACTAAAAATATTGTTGATTACTTGACATTCAGATGTAATTCTGCATTATGCATTGGATCTAGCAACCTTCTAAACATAAAATGCATCTGGACTTGGAAAATCTAACACTGGGCTGGATTCTGTTGGGGGAAAGGGCATCCTGCAAGGAGCTACTTTGGTGGGGGGATTATCCTCTTCCTTTCCCTGAGCCCTCCCCCAGATCTTGTAAGAGTGAAAGTGAACTACAAGTGCTCTGTCCCTGCAGGTGAACCAAGGACAAACTCTGAGGGGTACAAGAAGGAGGGAGAGAATGAGAACCACAAATTGTCTGGGCATCTTTTTTTTTTATTTTAAAGAGAATAAACCAAAAGAGAACAGAATTAAGCAGATCAGAACAGAACAATGTAAGCCACACAGCATTTCAAAACAAGACAATTGGATATTAACAGTTGCTACCATAATGTCTCTTTCTTTGAAATAGTTGAGCATACCTTCACACACAATAATATCAAACATAACAAAATAGAATAAAACCATTCAAGAGAATGAAAGTATTACATGCCATTCTGAACCAAATAACAGAAGATGAACAATGGCCACTATAACATCTCATTTTCCATAAAAAAATTTGTTGATATTATTATGCATATTAAAATCCAGTAAGACACAACATGATAGAACCAATGGTAATAGAAGAACAAAAGCATGGTGGGACTTCAGAGCAAGATGATATTAAATCAGCAATGGCTGCCTTAATGTCTTGTTTTCTTCAAAGCAGCTGTTCATACCATCGCACATAATAAGATCAAACAAAACAATAAAACCATTCCAACCAATGAATGAAAACATTATAAAACTTCAAAGCAATATAATGGGGAACCGTGATTACCATAGAATCTTATGTACTTTTACCATTTCTTACACTAGGGAGACTATACAGAATTTATACATGTGAGTTTGATTTATTTCACTTATGAGTATGGTCTCTAGTTGTATCCATTTATTTATAAATATCTCAATGTGATCATTCTTTATAGCTGAGTAGTACTCCATTGTATAAAAGTACTACAGTTCTTTTATCCATTCCTCAGTTGATGGGCACTTAGGTTGTTTCCAAGATCTGGCTATTACAAAATGTACAAACATGGGTGCACATATATCACTGTGGTAAGAGGTTTTCAGTTCTTCTGGGAATATGCCTAGAAGTGGAATAGCTGGGTCAAATAGGACTTCCAATCCAAGCTTTTTGAGGAATCTCCAGACTGACCTCTACAGTGGTTGCACCAGTCTACACTCCCACCAACAGTGCAGAAGAGTTCCTTTGTCCCCAGAGCCTCTCCAGCATTTGTTGTTGGTAGTTTTATTGATCCTGGCCATTCTTTCTGGAGTGAGATGGAATCTCATTGTAGTTTTAATTTGCATTTCTCTAATGACCAATGGTGATGTACATTTTTTCATGTATTTATTTGCCATTCATATTTCTTCATCTGAGAACTGTGTGTTCATCTCAGATGCCCAGTTTTGATTGGGTCTTTGAATTTCAGGGGTCTAATTTTTTAAAATTCTTTATAAGTTCTAGACAGAAGTCCTTTGTCTGAGGGACAGTTCATTAAGATTTTTTCCCAATTTGTAGGTTTTCTTTTCACTCTGCTGGAGATTTCTTTGGACATGCAGAAACTCTTTAATAAGATGTGATTCCAGTTATTGATTCTGGGAAGTATTTCCTGTGCAGTTTGGTTCTTGTTCATGAATTCTCTACCTACCCCTATGTCTTTAAGATTTTTACCTACTTTGTCTTCCAGCAGATTTAATGTTTCTGTTTTAATTCTTAGATCTTTGATCCATTTAGATTTTACTTTAGCACATGGTGACAGGCATGGGTTTAGTTTTAGTTTTTGGCATATGGAGAGCCAATTTTTCCAGCACCATTTATTGAAGAAACTATTGTTCTTCCAGTGAACATGTTTGGCACCTTTATCAAAGATAATGTAGTTGAGTGTGTTCATAGTTGTGGCTGTATCTTCTAGTCTATTCCACTGATCTTCAGACCTGTTTTTACTCCAGTACCATGCTGATTTTATTACAGTAGTTTGTAGTATAACTTCAAGTCAGGGATTGTGATGTCTCCTGCCTTGCCTTTGCTGCTTAGAATTGCCTTTGCTATTCTAGGTCTCTTCTGGTTTCAGGTGAGTTTTAGGAGTGATTTCTCTAGATCTATGAGGTATGTTAGTGGTATTTTCATTGAAATTGCATTGAATCTGTATAACAATTTTGTGAGAATGGCCATTTTCACAATATTTATTCTTCCTATCCATGAACAAGGGATGTATTTCCATTTTCTGAGATCCTCTTTGATTTCTTTTTCAGGGTATTATAATTTTCCCTGTATAGTTCTTTTGCTTCTTTTGTTAGATTAATTCCTAAGTATTTCATTTTTTTGGATGCTAGTGTGAAGGGTGTGGCTTCTCTTATTTCTCTCTGGGTCATTTTGTTGTTAGTGTATAGGAATGCTATTGATTTTTGAGTATTGACTTTGTATCCAGCTATGTTGAATTTATTTGTTATATCTAGGAGACTTTCAATGGAGGTTTGGGGGTCTTCTATGTAGAGTATCATGTCATCTGCAAATAATGATAGTTTAACTTCCTCTTTTCCTATTTTTACTCCTTTTATTTCTCTCTCTTGTCTAATTGCTCTGGCTAGTATTTTTAGTACTATGTTGAATAGGAGCAGTGATAAGAGACATCCTTGTCTTGTGCATGATTTTAAGGTAAAGGTTTCAGTGTTTTGCCATTTAATATGACACTGGCTGTTGGTTTTTTGTAGATGGCCTTTATCATATTGAGGTAAAGACCATCTAATCCAATTCTCTGTAAGGTTATTATCATGAATGAGTGTTGGATCTTATCAAAAGCTTTTTCTACATCTACAGAAATGATCATGTGATTCATATTTTTGGCTCTATTGATATGGTTGATTACATTTATTGATTTATGTATGTTGAACCATCCCTGCATGCCTGGGATGAATCCCACTTGGTTGTGGTGTACAATCTTCTTGATGATTTGCTGCATCCTGTTTGCCAATATTTTATTGAGAATTTTTGCATCTATGCTCATTAGGGAGATTGGCCTGTAATTCTCTTTTTTAATTGGGTCTTTCTCAGGTTTTGGTACTACAGTAATATTTGCTTCCAGGCATGACTTAGGAAGAATTGCTTCCCTTTTGATTTCATTGAAGAGTTTGAGGAGTGTTGGCATTAAGTCATCTTTGTATTTCTTGTAGAATTCCTCAGTGAATCCATCTGGGCTTGGGCTCTTCTTTGTTAGTAAGGACTTAATTACATTTTCAGTTTCATTAATAGAAATTAGGTTATTCAGCAGTTTTACATCTTATTGACCCAGCCTTGGTAGTTCATATGTTTCTAGGAATCTGTCCATTTCTTTTGTGTTATCAAACCTATGAGAGTAGAGGTTTTTGAAACAGGTGTTGATGATCTGTATTTCCACAGGGTCTGTAGTGATTTCACCTTTTTCTTTCCTTATTGCATGAATTTGAGTTTTTTCTTTCCTTTTTTTTAATAAGGTTGCCTAGGGCTTATCAATTTTATTTATTCTTTCAAAGAACCAACTCTTCGATTTATTGATTCTTTTTATTGTTTTCTTAGTCTCTATTGCATTAATTTCTGCTCTGATCTTTATAATTTCTTCCCTTCTTTTGGCTTTGGGCTTGACTTGCTCTTCCTTTTCTAGATGTTTGAGGTATAGTATCAGGTTGTTTATTTGTGTTTGTTCTTTTTCCTGATGTGGGAACTCAATGCAGTAAATTTTCCTCTGAAGACTGCTTTTGTTGCATCTCACAGATTCTGGTAAGTTGTATTTGTATTTTTGTTTGCTTGTAGATATTGTTTAATTTCTTCTTTAATTTCCTCTGTGACTCATTGATTGCTCAAGAGTGTGTTATTCAATTTCCATGTGTATGTGGGGTTTTTTCAGTTTCTTTTATCATTAATTTCTAGTTTCATGGTGCTATGATCTGATAACATGCATAGGATAATTTCAATTATTTTGCATTTACTTTAATATGTTCTGTGGGCTAGTATATGATCTATTTTAGAGAATGTCCCATGTACTGCTGAGAAGAATGTATTTTCTGATGTTGTTGGGTGGAACACTCAGTATACGTCTATCAAGTCCATTTGTTCACAGGTGTGATTCAGTTCTGTTATTTCTTTGCTGATTTTCTGTCTAGTTGATCTGTCCCTTTGTGTCAATGGTGTGTTAAGTTCTCCTGTTATAATCGTGTTATTATTTTGTTTGATTTTCATTTCTGTTAATATTTGCTTTGTATAGCTGGGTGCTCTGGAATTTGGTGCATATATATTTAAGATTGTTATCTTTCCCTCTTGAAGTTTTCCTCTAACTAGTATGTAGTGAGCTTCTTTATCTCTTTGTATCATTCTTGGTTTGAAGTTCACATTGTCTGCAAACAGAATAGCTACCCCTGCTTTTTTGGAGGGTTCCTGTTGCATGGAGTATTGTTTTACATCCTTTGGCTTTCAGTCTATGAATTTCCTTTTTGGATTAGATGGGTTTCTTGTAGACAGCATATGGTTGGGTGTTGTTTCTTCATCCATTCTGCCAGTCTGTTTCTTTTAATTGGTGAATTGAGGCCATTTACATTAATAGTTATAACTGCTATATATTTTTTATTGTTGACATGTTATCTTTCTGCTGTTGTATTTTTACCTTTCCATTCTGTTTAATTGCCTCTCTTGCTTAGTGGTTTTTTCCTATGTGTATCTAGAATGTCTTTCAGTATTCTTTGCAGGGTTGGTTTGGTGATCATGAAGTTCTTCAGCTGTTCTCTGTCATGGAAGTATCTTATTTCTCCATCCATTTTGAATGACAGTTTTACAGGGTACAGCAGTCTGGGTTGAAAGTCATTTTCCTTTAGGATCTGAAATACTTCATTCCTTGCTCTTCTTGACTTCATTGTTTGTGTTGAGAAGTCTGCTGTGATTCTGATAGGTTTTCCTTTTTAGGTGATTTGTCTTTTCCTATGATTTAATATTCTGTTCTTATACTGGATTTCTGGGATGGTGATTATTATATGTCTGGTGTATTTTTATTTTGGTTATGGCTGTTTGGAGTTCTATATGCTTCACTAATCTGTATGCCAGTTTCCATTCTCATGTTTGGGAAATTTTTAGCTATTACTTCTGTAAATAGCCTCTTGATAACATTTGTGTTGTCCCCTTCTTTTTCATTTGTCTCTGTTAATCTTATGTTGTTTTTCTTTGCATCATCTTGCAGGTGTTGAATTGCTACTTCCTGATTCCTTGTTATTTTTAAAAGATCTTTCTTTTCCTGTTCACTATCTGCAATCTTATCTTCAAGGTCTGAAACTCTATCTTCACTTTCATTGAGGTGTTTTTGGCAACTTCCAATAGAATTTTTGATTTCCTGTATGTCTCTTTGAATCTGCTTCATGTATTCTGTTTGTTTCTTATACTGTTCATTCAGGGATTCTATCTTTTTGCTTTGTTCCCCTAATTTTTTAGCTGTGTCTTCTTTAGATGCATTCACCATTTCTTTCATTACTTTTATCATTTCTTCTTTTAGCTGGGAGATTATTTCTGATTTGAGTTCCTTCATAGCTTCTCGTACTTGCTTCTTTATTTCAGTTGGTATCATTTCAGGTATTTCAGGTGTATGACTAGTATTTTCTTCTGTGTACATGGCTCCCAGGCTTTCTTGGGATGGGATGGATGTTTGAGATTGCATTTTGGTCTTTGGTCTTGTCATTTTCCTATATTTCTGTGTTTCGAGTAATGTTTCAAAACTTTCCCTGGGTGTTTTGGAAATCATCTCCTGTGCCCTTGGCTCCTCCCAGGACTCAAGTGGCCAAACTCTCCTGGGCCAGCACCCTGGGAAGCTGGAATTCCCCTTGAGGCACAGGCCTGGCTCCTCTCTCCCTAGGGGCCTAATTCCCCTCTCTTGGTGGCTGGGGCCTGGTCCCCTCCCCTCTCTCGGCAGGCCCAGGCCTGCTCTCCTGGTTTGAATAAAGGTTGCTGGGCATGGTCCACTCAAGCCCACGTTACCTCTGTAGGCTAGCCCAGTGTCCTAGGGGGCTGGGCAGGCACCCAAACCCTGGGAGTGATGTCCCAAACTCTCCCTCACCAGTGTAGGGAGCTGAAATTCCCCTCACAGTACATGCGGGCCTTTGTCTGGGCATCTTGAGGAGAGGAAATTTGCATATAAAACTGATTTTTTCAATCACCACTTTTCTAAATGGGCATTTAATAGCCCCATCTGAGAAAATCTAAGATCAATGATCGTACTGTTTCTGTGACATTATCATTCTACTTCCAGCTACCAACTATCAAAGAAATTTGGAAGTTAAATCCATTTATATTCTGAGGACTAGTGATTCTGTGGTGCCACAGGCAGTGGGGATGGACAGAGGTCACACAGAAGCTCACAAGAAGGTGGCAATGGGAAACAGCTGGCATTCTCAGTTTAGGACCTTCACAGCCCCAAGAAAGCCTGGAAGGAAGAAATTAGAGAATCTAATACCCAGGTCTTTTCCTGCTCCCTTCTAGTTTCCTACTGAGAATTCCCATTGGTTGAAGTCATTTCTCAGCACAGAGTGAGGAGGTTCATCAACATAGTCCATCCAGGTCATAGGCAGCAAGATGGGGAAGAGTGAAGCCAAGATTTAGAGAAGCACATAGAAAATGAATGAAAAGTATATACAAATTACACTAGGGTCAGATGGGAGCCTTTAGTTGGGGATCAGGCCTGAGTGGAAGCAGGAAGGAGGAATATCAGCCTGACACATATGAGGGATGGAGTCAGGTGTGCCGAGAGATAGTTCAGACTACAGGAGCAGCACACCCAATGACTACAAGTAAGAGGGAGCTCAACATTTTTCCAAAAGTGTAGGAAGTTATTCAGTCCTACATAAGTTGGAAAGGAAGTGACTATGGTGAAAACCCACATCTGTTGAGCACTTGCTTTGTGCAAGGCAGATACTAACACTTTATAGAGGTGGTCTTATTTGATATTCCCAATGAAGTTATGAAGTAAATTCTATCCATATTCTAGGGATAAGAAACTTACAGCTTTGAAAAGTTTAAGTAAGCATCAAGATAGCACAGCTGGTGAGTATAGCACTGGGATTTGATTTCCCAGAAGCTGATTACCACAGTTCATACTATCAACCATGACTCTCTTGCTTCTTGTCAGTGCTGCGTTCCACCCACGTGAAATGCTGCCAGACTCAGCCTGGCACCTGCCCAACATGGCACTGGACAGTGCCTCCTTTCTACACTGACTTCTGTGTTCTTCTTGCAAACCTGAAAATTGAGCTCCCCGCTTTTCATGCACGCACCAACATTCCCCCAACCAGCTGTCAAAATGTTATTCTGCTAGTCCCTTCAAACTCCACCCCTTGTCAAACTGAATAAAAACTGGAGATTTCTTTGTCTTCCCTTAGGAAATGTTGCACTCTACTGCAGCCCTCCCATGCCCACAATAAAGGACTTTTTTTTTTCTTAACTCTTGCTTTTCTGTTGTGCTGAGGAAAAACCTATCAGTCTGTAGCTGTGTGTAACTGTGCTTTCCCAATCTGGTGATACATTGGAATTCATAGAAGGGTTTTGCTTGGTTTGGGTACAGTACATTTTTTTTAGTGCAGTTTTAGGTTCACATCAAAAGTAAGCAGGAAGTACACAGAATACTCATACACTTTCTGTCCCAAGGAGGTAACTGCTCTTTATCAACAACCTGTACCAAAGTGGTACATTTATTATAATCTATCAATGGTACATTGGCACATCACTACCACCCAAGGGCACAGCTTGCACTATAGGTCCTGCTGAGTACTATATTTTGTTTGGACAAATGTGTTACAGCCTACAGCCACAATTACAGTGTCATACAGAGTAGTTTACTGCCCTAACAGTCCTCTATGCTTGATATTTTCATCCTTTATCTCACTGCCTACTGCAGAAAACCATTGATCTTTTTACCTTTTCATAATTTCACCTTTCCCAGAATGTCAGATAGTTGGAATTATACAGTATATAACCCTTTCACATTGGCTTCTTTTGCTTAGTAATATACACTTAAATTTTTGCTATGTCTTTATATGATGTCTTGGTTACTTTTCTCTTGTTGCTGAGACAAAATACTTGAAGCCCAAAATGAAGGAAGTAAATGTTTATTTATCTTACAGTTTTTGGAGCTGGCTCCATATTCAGTCCATACTCAGCTGGCTCCAAGGCAGGGTGGCATGGCTGAGGGGTATCCATTCATGGTGGCCACAAAAGACAAGAGTGGACAGGGATAAAAAGGGGCAAAGAGCACCTCCTTTCCTCTGTTACATAGTATGTCAGCTACTCACCCCTGGGTGGGTCCAGCACTCACACCACCAAACCCAGCACTAGACAACAAATCAATCACAAATGCTAGATTCAGCCACCTGCATGAGGCTTGAGGGGCTATCCAAACAGAAGCCATAACATATGGCTTGATCGCTCATTTCTTTTTAGTGACAAATAATATTCCATTGTCTAGATGCACTATAACTTTTTAATCTATTCATCTACTGAAAGGCATCTTAGTTACTTCCAAGCTTTAGCAATTATGAATAAAACTTCCATAACTATTCATATGAATGTTTTTGCATAAACATAAGTTTTCAGCTCCTTTGGGTAAACTGCTGAACCATATGATGAGTATATTTAATTTAATTACAAACTGTCAAACTGTCTTCCAAAGTGATTGTTCCTTCTGGCAATGAATAAGAGTTCCTATTGCTTCACATTTTCACCAGAATTAGATATTATCAGTGCTTTGGATTTTGTCCGTTCTACTAGGCATGTATTAGTGTTTCATTATTGTTTTAATTTACAGTACCCTCATGACATATGATGTTAAGCATCTTTTCAATGAAGTTGTCACTCCCGTAGGCTGATCACTTGGCCACTGGTGCCCAACAGGCTACAATTAAAACAATAAAGAAATTAGAAAAAGGGCTACAATTTGAAGCAGATATGAATCTCTCTACCTCCCGCTTAGCTGTTAGACTGCTTGAGAACTTGGAAGGCTCAGACACCATGCTAGGAACCCTGGCTGGAGCTGGGCAAGCCCTGGTCGCTGTACCGGCATGTCTCAGAGTCAGGAGACTCACAATCGAGCTGAGATAGCAGCCCTACTAAGAGCAGGTGGTTGGTGAGCTCAGACCCTCGGCTGGGGGAGGTGCTGTGGCAGGGAGTGGAAACAGCCAGTCGAGCAGCAGTGAACTTTGGTGAGTGATGGGAACTGGATTCCCCAGATCGGGAGGACCAGCTAGGCACCATTTTGGAGTGGGGCAGGGCCATTTTCAATCAAAACCCAAGGTGGCATTGGTCAATGCCCCTGGTCCAAAGCAGATTGGTGGGATCTTCTTGGGCTAGGCCAGGCCCCTGGTTGAAACCCAATAACTGGGGATGAGGCTGCTGTGAGCCAGTGGCATCCCCAGGGAACACACAAACTTGCTGAAGCATAAACTGGTTGACTGACATAGGGGGAGGGGCTGGCTCTCAGGGTGCACCTCACAGATCCACAGAGGACTAGGGGACAGCACTTCCCTAGCCAGTGTGCTGCAGAAAAAACTGTAAGCAATACAAAAGGCCCAGAGACATCCACCACCCACCGGTCTGAAGGGGGCCAGAAACATGATCAGACAGAGAAACAGCAAAAGGTCTCTAACTGTGGAATCAGGGAAAGTGAGTCCAGCAGAGGTAAATGCAGAGGAAGGTTGAGAGCAGCAAACCTGTAATGTCAGAGACAACTTCATCGGAAATAAAGAAATACCTCTGTGACCTTATCGACAAATTTAAATCTGAAATTCTAACTCAGGTGAAGCAAGATATAAGAAGATTAATAAAAGAAGTCCTGGGTAATCCTCAAGTAGACACAAATGAAAGAATAGAGGAACCCAGAGAAAGGAGAGAAGCCTTTGATGAAGAATATAAACAAAACCTAGAATATATGAAACAGATCCAAAGAGAATATCAGAAAATAAAAAACTCCAATGAAAGCTGGCAAAACCTTTTAACAGAAACTAAAGACAAACTTTCAAAACTTGAAGATAGATTTGCAACATATGATCGTGAAAGGAAGGATCTCTTAAAAATAACAAGGAACCAGGAAGCAACGATACAAAGGCTAGAAGATCACAAGAGGATTTATAACCTAAGAATAAAATATGTAAATGAAGATGTAGCAACAAATACAAATGAAATAAAAAAGCTATTCACATAAAGAATAAAGGAAAACTTCCCAAACATAGGTAACGGAAGTGAAGTTCAGATAAATGAGACATACAGAACTCCAGCCAGCTACAACCAAAACAGATCTACACCCATATAATATAATAGTCAGGATCCCAGAAATCCATCACAAGAACAGAATATTAAAAGCAGTCAGAGAAAAGAAACAGATTACCTATAAAGGAAAACATCAAAATCACAGCAGACTTCTCAATGCAAACCATCAAATCAAGAAGAGCTTGGAGTGAAATATTCCAAGCCCTGAAAGAAAATAACCTCCAACCCAGATTGATGTACCCTGCAAAACTATCTCTCAGAATTAATGGAGAGACAAGATATTTCCATGACAAAGAGGAAATGGGGGAGTTTGTGACCACCAATTCAACCCTGCAAAGAATACTGAAGGACATTCTAGAGAGAGAAGAAAATCACCAGGGTTCCAGGAACAATGGCAGAAAGGCCTCAAAGAAAAGGGCAGACAGTGGAATGAAGGAGAAAAGTAAACAACAATGACAGAAAAATAGCATAGCAGAGATAAGACAGAGAAGATCGTTTATATCACTCTTTTATCTTGACTGATTTTATTTGAATCTGGTATATACACTTGAGAGTGTCGAGTCTGAGAATAGGGGCAACTACTCTGAAGATGACAGGATTCAATAGGATACCCATTCTGGTTTGATTGTTAACTGCCTTTGAAATCATATAATGTCTCCAATGTTTAGATTTTATTAATAGTGTAATGCAATGCTAAGTTTAACTATACTATGTTTGACGATATAGACAATTTTATTGAAAATAACAAGACACATCATAGTAACTACTGTAGATCACCTAGTACTGTGGTTTCATATGTCCTTTCCATTTCATGTTTCTCTAGGAATTTGTATTGTTGACTTGTTTTGATTTGTTTCTCTCTCTAATATAGAAAGGCTAGGTACATGTGTAGAGACTTATACATGTGTAAAACTTCTAAGTAGTTTATGAGAATGGATTATAGTTATTGTAAAGAAAAAAAGAGAGGAAAAGAAAGTATTCTAAAGGATATAACTGCATGTATGTTTGAGTGAGTGGGATTAATAACCATGTTGCTAATGTTTTAGTTGGATGGATGAACAAAACTGATTGCAGTCTCACTGTTTGAATGTCCACTTTGTAGGCTTTACTTTTGTAACTTGAACAACTACTTCAAAGAGGAAAATATGTAATTATCAACTAGTGATTTCTTACTGGTTACTATTTTTGTTTTTCTGTTTTGTTTTGTTTTTGAGATTTTGTATTATTTCTACCCTCTTTCTGTTTCAAAAATTTTTTTCTTTAAATAAAATTTTAAAAAGCTGTTAGAGAAAAGAAACAGATCATCTATAAAGGAAAAACAATCAGAATCACAGTAGACTTATCAACACAAACCATGAAGTCAAGAAGAGTTTGGAGTGAAGTGTTTCAAACCCTGAAAGAAAACAACTTCCAACCCAGATTGACATACCCTGAAAAACTATATTTCAAAATTGATGGAAAAATAAGATACTTCCATGATAAAGAGCAACTGAAGGAATTCATGACTACCAAACCAACACTATGGAGAGTGCTAAAGGATATTCTAGGGAGAGATAAAGATGCCCATGGTTCCAGGAACAGCAGCAGGGGAGAATCACCAAACAAGACAGGCAATTGAATGAAGGGGAAAAGTGGAGGACCAACAACAAGATAGCATGGCAGAGACAAACCAATGTGTGCTGGTTGTAACCATTAATGTAGATGGCCTCAGGTCAGAAATAAAAAGAAACACAGGGAGAGTGGATCAAGAAAAAAGATCTATCCATATACTGTATGCAAGAAACACATTTAACTGGAAAGGAAATTCATAGACTGAAAATCAAAGGAAAGAAAACACTTGTTCCATGTGACAGGAGACCAGAAAAAAAAAGCAAGAGTAACTTGCCCATCAACCACAGGAAAAATATGGTATTTTCATGCAATGGAAATCTACCCAGCTATAAAGTAGGATAATCTCAAGGCTCCTGTAGGTAAATGGACCCAACTGGATATCATATTCATGGATGAAATAGTTTGAACTCATACACGTGAATGCTAGCATAAGAAACAGAAGGAGTTAATTGGATCCAAAAGCAAAATAGTTATTGTAAGACTGATAGGGGAGGAAACACTGGGAGGTAAAGGTTGTAACCATTGTTAATTTCTTATTGTCTTGTCTAACTCTTGTATTATTTTCACAATTTTGTTAGGTTTGGCTTTGTTCTGTCTTGTTTTGTTAAATTTTACTCTGTCTGATGATAGAGGCAGCTATTTTGAATATAATAGGATATAGTATGGTAATCATGGTTTACTATTATATTGTTTTGAAGTCATAATGCTTTCATTCGTTTAATTGGTTTTTATTCTATTTTGATTTTATTATGTGTGATGGCACATACAGCTATTTTGAAGAAAATGAGACAATATAGTAGCCATTGCTAACTTCCTATCATCATGCTTTTGTTCTTCTGTTTTGATTGGTTCTATCATGTTGTATTTTGTTTGATTTTATTATGTGTGATGGTACGGGCAACTTTTTTTAGGAAAATGAAGTATTATAGTAGCCATTGTTCATTTCCTATTATCTGGCTTTTGAAGTCTTGTAATGCTTTCAGTCTTTTGAATGGTTTTACACTATTCTGTTATGTTTGCTATTATTGTGTATGAAGGTATGGTCAACTATTTCAAAGAAAACAAAAGACATTATGGTAGCCACTGTTGATGTCCTATTGTCTTTTTGTGAAGTGCTATGTTGCTTGCATTGTTCTGTTCTGATTTGCTTTGTTCTGTTTTGGCTTGTTTTCTTTTGTTTTATTCTCTTTAAAATAAAAAAAATTTTTAAAAAGCAGAAAAATTGATACAGAACTTCAAAGCAGGATACTAAGAAAACAACAGTAACTACCATAGTATATCTTGTTGTCTTCACAATGGTTGTCCATTCCACCAGGTATAGCAAAATCAAAACAAAACAGAATAAAAAATCAATCAAACAATCAAAACAGAACATTGAATAAAACAAAACAATCAGAACAAAACAAAACAGAACAATATTGGATTTCACAGGCAAGATAGAAGGAAATCCCCCATATTTGCTATATTGCATACTGTCATTCTTCCAATAGATGCGCAGACCACTGCCCCAGGCCTACAAAGTCAACCAAACAATACAAGCATTTAGTTGCTTTATGTAACTTAGTTGGTATCAATTCAGCCTGTCCTCCAGACCAGCTGGTTCCTTGGGGATGGGGGCAGGTTCTCAGTCCACATGCCAGTAGGCTTATGGAAGACACTATTTGACTTTTCTCTTCCTGGGTCCCACATGACTTGCGCGACTTACCAGAAAGGCTGGCTAGGTGGCTTCTTGTTGGGTTCTCCCAGTCCCAGCATGGCTGATTCTCAGGAGGCGCTGACTCCCCCCACCCCCCGCCCCGGGCCCTGTATGGCTTGTGCAGCTTATCAGAAAGGCTGGCTAGTTCACCATCTTAAGTTTTAACTTCCATGATTACCCCTAAGCAATTCTGGTTTTCCAGGACACACAAATTGACAAAACCTTTACAGTGGTATACGAAGTCTTAAAACCAGAGCTTGGTGCCAAGAATGTGCCTGCTTTCTTGATATTATCTCAAGAGAAACCAAGTATATTATTGCTTGGATAAATTTACTTCTTTCTTTCTTTCTTTCTTTCTTTCAAATTCACTTTTGTCTTGACTGCTTGATGAGTTCCCATCTTTCTGGCCCAAATCATGGCAATCCATCCAGTTTTGCTCTTATCCAGGAAGGATCTTGCTTATACATCTGTGAGTCCCAGGAAACTGTATTCTGTGCAATCCTGGATCTATCTCCCCCTTTTCTTCAGCCTTATGGCACCCTAGGGCAAGCTCTCCAACATGGGAACCAGGCTGTTCTGAAAAATGATTTCTGGGAATCAAACTCAGGCCTTCACTCTCACCAGGCAGGCACTGTGCCACTGAGCTATAGCCCAGGCCCTCAGAAAGCTGTTGTCTTTAGATTCTTTAGTATTTCAACACACAATGCAATCATTAATTTGCAAAAAAGGATTTAAAATGTCTCTTCTCAGCCCACTGACACTTTATTTCCTTATCTTACTGTATTAGTCATAACTTTCATGTGATGTTGAGAAGGGGAGGTGAGAATGATCATCCTTGTACTGTTCCTAGTCTTACTTGGGAAAGCTTTTAGTTGTTGTGGAGGTCTTTTTATCATGATGTTAGCTCTGGAGTTTTTTGAGTGTCCCTTGTCAAGTTGAAATAATTCTAATTCTTAGTTTACTGATAGATCTTATCATGAATAGGCAATTGGATTTTACCAAATACTTTTCTGCATCTATTTATATGGTCATGTGATTTTTCTTTAGCTTTATAATAACATGAAGTACACCAACTGATTAATAATTGTTAAGTTATCCTTGTATTACTGAGATAAATTTCAGTTGGTCTCATTCTTTTGCTTTTTTAATGTGCTTTTAATGTGTTTTTACTGTGTTCACATTTTTAATAAAATAGTAATATTAAGGTTTTGCATCTATAAGTAAGAGAGGTATTTGTAGTTTTATTTTTTTCTTTTCTTTTTTGTAATATCTTTGGTTTTAACATAACACTTGTTTCACAGGATGAGTTAGACAGTAGAGTTCCCTCTGTTTCTATTTTGTGAAACAAGTGATAGAAAGTTGGTGTAATTTCTTCATTAAATGTTTGGTATAATTTAACAATAAGCTCAATCAATTCTGGAGGATTCCACTTTGGTTGGAAAATTATTACTTAAATTTCCTCAACAGAATTTAATTTTTTTTATTTTTTTGTGTGAGTTTTGGCAGATTCTGTGTGTTGAGGATCTTTCATCCAGGTTTTGAATTTGTGATCACAAAACTGTTCATAATGACTTTTATTATCCTTTTGATGCCTGTGGAATTTGTAGTTATGTCCCCTATTTTACTGCTAATAGTGATAACTTGTGCCTTTTCTGTTGTAATTAGCTTCTCCTTTAATTAGCAGATTAGAGGCTTATCAATTTCATTGATCTTTTTGAAGAACTAACTTTTGGTTTTATTGATTTTTCTCTATATTCTTATTTTCAGTTTTATTGATTTCTACACTATTATTTCTTTCTTTCATTTAATCTTGAATTAATCTTGGCTTTAATTTGATTTTATTTTTGTGTTTTTAGTTATCTAATATGGAAATTAGATTATTCTATATCTCTCTTCTTTTCTAATATATGAGCTAAATGCTATACCTTGTCCTTTAGTTGCATTTTGAAAATGGGTATTTTTGTTTTTATTTAGTTCAAAGTTTTAAATTTTTCTTGAAATGTCTTCTTTGAACCATATGTCATTTAGGAATCTGTTGCTTAATCTCTAAATATCTGGGGATTTTTTTCAGCTATCTTTCTGTTACTGGTTTTAGTGTACGTTCGTTGTGCTTTGGGAGCATAGCTTATATAATTTTTATTATCTAAAATTTGTTAAAATGTGTTTTACAGACCACAGTCTGGTCTCTCTGAGTAAGTCTGAGAAGAGTGTGTATTTTGCTGGTTTTGGACAGTGAAGTCTATATGAAGTAATATATATGTATCAAACTATTCATTAGTGTTGGGTTTAACTTACTGATTTTCTGCCCGCTACACCTATCATTTCTCATAGACAGGTGTTGAAGTCTCTAACTACGGTAGTGAATGCATGTAAATCTCTTTGCAGTTATACCTGTTTTTGCCTCATGTATTTGGACACTGTTAGGTGCAGGCACATTGCAAACGGGTCTTTTTGAACTGACCTCTGTGCCAAATATAATGCCCCTTTTTGCTCCTGATTAATTTCCCTGATCTAAAACCTGTTCTATCTGAAATTAATATGACTACTAAACTTGATTTTAATTAGCATAGCCTTTTTTAATCCCCTGTGACGATCTTTCTTGTTTGTTGTATTTAGGTCTTAATTTTGTATGTGTGTGGTAGAGAGTTTGAACCCAAACCTTTGCACAATAGGCAAGTATTGGACAGAGCTACTTCCCTAATCTCACTGTCCCCATACTTGTCTTCCACACTTTTCTGTCTTTTTTTTGTTTTGTTTTGAGTGCTTTATATGATTTCATTTCCTCACCTTTCTTAGCATGGAAAATGCACTGCTCTTTTTACACTTTTTTTTTTATTGGTACCAGAGATGGAACTCATGATTGCATACTTGCAAGGCAGGCGCTTATGCCACTGAGCTAAATCCCCAGCCCTCTTTTTACACTTTTTTAGTGGTTGTTCTGGAACAGTAATGGAGACCATTTTAGACACAAGTGCCCAAACCACAACATAAACCCCACTTAATTAACCTAAAGTGTCAACACTGCAATTAAACCTGAATACTGAGATCCAGGAAAAGCAACTGTTATCTGATGCTCAGCTGCTGGGGCAACAACCTGCCAACAGCACTGAGCCATGCATGCTGTAGGTTTGCCACCACTGTCCTGGAGTATTTTTTAGTGGTTGTCCTAAAGTTCACAACATACATTTATGACTAACCAAGTTCAGTTTCATTTAACACTATACCACTTCTCAGAGAGTATGAATACCTTATGATAACAAAATATGCCCAATACATCCCTCCCATCTTTTATATCATCACTGTCCTTCATTTCAATTACACATGAACTACAATCATCAAACATATTGTTACTACCATTGTTATCACACTGATGTTTGTTAAATCATTAAGAATAAGAAAAGCGGGACGCTGGGAAAAGAGGCAGCCAGCACGCCACTCTTGTAAATGGCTGTGGCCTGGCAAGCCATGGCCACCCCAGGGCAAGAACTATATCAGTGTTTCCTGAGATACACACCATGTTGGAACTTGGGGTGCTGGGAAAACAGGCAGCCAGCTCGCCGCCCTATTGGGCGGCTGTGAGCCTACCACTGCACGGGCTAAAAATCAAACATCCATCTCACCCACCCCAACAAGTGAGAGCCAGAGATCTGAGCATCTCTGGCAAGTTTGACTATATGCAATATAGCAAATAAGGGGGTTTTCTTCTGCCATCTCTTTGAAGTCAAATATTTTTATCTCTGTTTTGCTTTGTTCTGATCAATGGTGTTGCTCTATTCAATATTCTGTTTTTATAATTTTGGTATTTCCTTTGATATTGCTATACCTGATTGAAGGAACAAGTATTGTGAAGAAAACCAGATATGCTACTGTACCTATTGCTGTTATCCCGGTAACCTGCTGTGAGGTTCTGTACCAATTTCACTGCACTGCTTCAATTGGCTTTGTCCTGTCTGTTCTGCTGCATTTTACTACCTTCAAAATAAAATAAATAAATAAACAGATCAATAAAGTACTAAGCAACCTGAAACATGATATAACTAAACAGACAATGGACTTAAAAAGCAAAAGTAGGAAAAGAAAGTGCCCCTGTCTTGGCCCCTTCTTCACCCCTGATCCTATGATTATCCTTTCCACAGGTGAACATAGACCATGAGACTCAGGAACTGACAAGAACAAACCTGAAGGCGGCCACAGCCATGTGCTCTGACATGGCACAGGGAAAGACACGCACCCTCATGGAGAAGGACTCCTATCCACGCTTCCTGAAGTCGCCAGCCTACCGGGACCTGGCTGCCCAAGCCTCTGCCACCTCCACCTCTGCATCCAGCTGCAACCTGGCTGAGCCCTCGCACACCTGAACATCCAGGGCAGTGAAGAAGCCAGCAGGAAGAGAGGTGGAGTCACCCATCCCTGAGGCGGTTGCCCCTGTTGGAGGCAGGTTCTGTCCAGCAAGTGCAAGGGGACAGTGGAGGAGGAGCGGTCCAGCATCCTGGTGCAACACCTGCTCCTCCAGATACTATGGGCCATGTGTGAGAACGCCCCTCATGCCTGGGACCTGTGGCCAAGGTCTGGGGACAAACATAGTGGTGCAGCTGTTAGCCCTGGCTCTCGACCTTCCCTCTGGGGGCAAGGGTGGATTCCAGGGAAACTTAAAAAGGAGAGAGGGGAGGACCACCAGCAATTTGCCTGTGGATCAGTTGACTTTGCTCACCCCTTGCTTTCCGAATTCCCTAGCTGGGCTCAGAAGGAGCCTGGTTGTAGAATCTACATGTTCTGCCCTGCTCAGCTGTCCCCATCCCAGGTCACCCCAGGGCACCTTGGCTTCAGCTTCCTAATGCTCCCCCGTGTCCTTCCTTGCAGTCTTTTCAAAGTCACCAAGTCTGTGTGATTCCTGCCCAGAATGACATATGTATACCTCAAAGACTGACTGGCCCATGAACCCTGAGAAGGGGCCACCTTGTGCATGTGAACGCAGCCTGGTGCTCTTGGTGGCCTCATGCAGGTGGCCCCAACCCTGTGTGAGCAGCAGTTCCACCCTTGAGTGAGCTGCTGAACTCTGTGAGCCCTTGGAAGTGAGGCCC
>PVLA01009693.1:0-72041 GCA_004027455.1 Hydrochoerus hydrochaeris | reverse complement strand
AAATAAATGAAAGGACTTAGCCAAAGTCACTCTTTCTGGGGACAATTATTTGCTTTAAAAATCTAAATTTTGGACCAATGTAAAGCCATAGCTAAAAATAATGCCGCTCAATAAAACCCCTAGACCCTCTCCATGCTAGCAAAAACTGGCGACTTTAGTACAAAAAAAAAAAAGCCCAAATGCAATATGATCCTGGCCTTTTTACACAAATTAATACAGCCACCTGTAGGGCTTAAAAAAGGCTCCTTTACCAACCCCAAGTGTGGTCATAGGCCCAAATCCTGCCCTAAGGAAAATCAATACTGATGTCCAAACCCCCCCTCATATCTCTAATTCCCATACCTTCCCATCCACTTTAACCACCATATACCAATTGGGTGTTACACCCACCCCCCTACATCCAAATTCTAACCTGTTTAACTTGATTGAAGGGGCATACACCGCCTTAAACCATACACAGCCTAATTTAACTCAATCTTGTTGGTTATTTCTAAGTGCCCCTCCCCCATACTATGAAGGAAAAGCCCTCAATGCGTCCTTCAGTATTTCCCTGACTCAAGCCAATGTTTATGGTCCCAAGTTCATAAATTGACCCTCCCTGATGTCTCAGGACAAGGAACTTGCCTTGGTCAGCCCAGTAACTGGCCCAGAAAACATAAGCCTCTATGTGCCCGGTTTCACCAATCATTTGACAAGGGTAAATATATCATTCCACCTCCCGGGACTTTCTGGGCTTGTAATACAGGCCTCACTCCCTGCGTAGTGACTGATGTTTTCAATACGTCAGCCGACTATTGTATCCTTGTGAATATTTTCCCTCGCATTACGTACCATCCTGGATATTACCTTTTCCAGGCTTCCCAAACAGATTATAGGTCTAAATGGGAACCAAAGTCATTGACCTTAGCTATACTCCTGGGGATGGGAGTTACAGCAGGTATAGGAACAGGAACCTCAGCATTAGTCTTGGGACAACAACACCTACGTCAATTACAAACAGCTATAGACCAAGATTTAAAGGAAATAGAGACTTCCATAACCGCTCTACAGGAGTCCCTTACCTTCTTATCTGAAGTGGTTTTACAAAACAGATGAGGGTTAGATCTTTTGTTTTTAAAGGAAGGAGGACTATGTGTTGCCCTCAAGGAAGAATGCTGCTTCTACACTGACCATTCAGGTGTCATTAAGGATTCCATGACTAAATTAAAAGACCACCTAAATAGCAGAGAAAGAGACTACCTCAGAGAAACCTCCCTCTCTTCCATGTGGGGAGGCCTTTTTCCTTACATTGCCCTCTTATTAGGCCCACTAGCCGCTTTACTGTTATTCCTAACTGATGACCCCTGCATTTTCCAAAGGATCATGACACTCCTTAAAAATAGGCTCGACGCATTCGTGGCCAAGCCCATTCAGGTACATTATCATCAATTGGAGATGGCAGATCAAGAAACTTGGAGGGAAACAACCCCTACAAATGGCCCATGTAATGATGTGTGAGCCAACTGCCCTGAGACACTGGACAGGCAGCCAGAGACGGGCAACTGGGACACATATGTTAGCCACCGGCCACCTAAGACAGGCACAGGACCAATTGCTGTCCTGCAGGCCCATGATGGGTAAGGCCTGGTTGGGTTCATATGAAGAGTCCTTGACCTAAGACAGGCTCTGTCCTCACAGGGCCTGCCGTACTCTTATAAAGTGATAAGGGAGGAGATGTAGGGAGTAGCATGGTAGCTTCATGGCTGCCGCTCCATCTCTCCCTCCTGTGGGCATCCAGTGCATCGGCCTACATTTCCCAGGATCCTCTCGCCCCACCCAGGAAATGACAGCGACCCATCCGTAACTTCCCACCCCCACTTCTTTATAAGCCAGGAACATTGTTCAATAAACGAGGTTTGATTGGGAAACTTCAACTTGCCTCCATCTCTCTCTCTTCACCCTGCCCCCGCCCCGTTTTCCTTCCTCTAGGAGAAAACTCACGAATTGGTCCTCAGGCCGGATCATAGCAACAATACAGTTTTCTAAAAGAAAAAAGATAAAAAGAGAAACAACACTAAGAAGTCACCAGTTAATAAATTCCATATTGTCATCTTGGCTGTCGTTGTTCAAGTGAGAAAATTAAAGGATACATAGTAGACTTTCACACAGTGAGACTGCAAAGAGTTCTCCTCAAAGATCCAACAAAGATTCAGCAATACAGTCATCTATTTTACACACTCAAACCTACATGCAGTTATATCCCTCAGAGCCCTTTCTTTTCCTCTCTGGTTCACAATTTTGAATTTCAGCCCATGCAATAGTAACCAAAAAAAGCATGTTACCAGCACATAGATAGACATGTCGCCTAATGGAATCGATTAGAAGATACAGAGACAACACCCTTGAGCCTTTAGATATCTGATTTTGAATTTTTTTTATTTAAAGAGAAGAAAAAAGCATGTAAAGGGTAGAGATAATACAGAATTTCAGAAAAAAGATAGTAAGAAATCACTAGTTGATAAATTACATATTGTCCTTTTAGAAATAGTTGTTCAAGTTACAAAATTAAAGCATACAAAGTAGATCATCAAACAGTGAGAGTGTAAATGGCTACGCATACATGACTCTCTACATATATTTCTATTGTTTCTGTATTAGAGGGAAAAACAAAACTTAGCAAGACAAAACAAAACAAATTCCTATGAAAACATGAAACTAAAAAGTTGTATAAAACCACAGTACAAGGTGATCTACAATGATTGCTGTATTGTTTCTTATTATCTTCAATAGAATTGCCTATATCATCAGGCATAAGTGAATATAGCAGTATAATTGAATATAGCAGTACATAACAATATTAGTAAAAAATAAAACATTGTAGACAATATAAAACTTAAAAGGCAGGTAATAATCAAACCAGAGTGGATATTCTAGTTAATCTTCTCATCTTAAGTGCAGTTGGCTATACTCTCAGACTTGATACTATCAATCATAACAGCTTTGAATAAAATCTATTAATACAAAACAGCAATCTAACAAACCAGATTTGATTGCAATCAGTCATGGTAAAACAGTGTAGGTGTTACAGAGCTTTAGATTGACTTAATAGGAAATTAAGGATGATTACCGTACTATATCCTGTTATTTTCAGGATTACTGTTTCTACCCTCAAATCTAGTACAGGTAGAATGACTGGAACAGAATATAATACATCTAAGCAAAGTAGTGTGAGTAACGTGGGTTTTTAAATCCTGGTGCACTATTAACAATATAGTGTATCAAGGCCAACTATGTTAGAGAGTATAGCCAACCTTCTCTGCCTCATTTCTGCTATGTTATTTTTCTGCCTGTTTGTCTACTTTTCTCCTTCATTCTACTGCCTGCCCTGTTCATTGAGGCCTTTTTGCCACTGTTCCTAAAATCCCAGTATTTTTTTCTCTCTCTCTAGAATGTCCTTCAGTATTCTCAGTTGGGTTGGATTGGTGGTCACAAACTCGCACAGTTCCTCTTTGTCATGGAAGCATCTTGTTTCTCCATTAATTTCTAGTGACAGTTTTGCAGGGTACATCAATCTGGGATGGAGGTTATTTTCTTTCAGGGCTTGGAATATTTCACTCCAAGCTCTTCTTGATCTGATGGTCTGTGTGGAGAAGTCAGCTGTGATCCTGATGGGCTTACCTTTATAGGTAATCTGTTTCTTTTCTCTGACAGCTTTTAATATTCTGTTTTTATATTGAATTTCTGGTATCTTGATTATTATATGTCTGGGTGTAGATCTGTTTTGGTTGTAGATGTTTGGGGTTCTATATGCCTCACATGACCAAATGTCATTTTCTTTTCCCATGCTTGGGAAGTTTCCTTAATTATTTCTGTGAATAGCCTTTGTAATTCACCTGTATGTATTCCTGCTTCTTTGTTCACATTACTTATTCATAAATTGTAGATTCTCTTATCATCTTCTAGCCTTTGTATTGCTACTGCCTGTTTCCTTGTTATTTTTAAGAGATCTTTCCTTTCATAATCACACATTGCAAACTTGTCTTCAAGTTTTGATAGTCTATCCTTAGTTTCTTTGAAGAAGTTTTGCCAGCTTTCAGTGGAGTTTTTAATCTCCTGGTAGTCTCTTTGAATCTGCTTCATGTATTCTATATTTTCTTTATATTATTTATCAAATGTTTCTCTCCTTTTTTTGTGTTCCTCCCTTCTACCATCTGTATCTTCCTGAGAGATGCTCCCTGAGAGCATTTCTTTTATTACTCTACTCATATCTTGCTTTACCTGATTTAATATTTCAGTTTTGAGCTCGTCTACAAGGTCCCAAAGATATCTTTTAATGTCCATTGAAGCCATGCCTGCTGTTGCGTGTTTGCTGCTCTCAGTTGCCCTTGTTTTTCCCTCTCCTGGATCAAGGCTCTCAGGGTTCTGGGCTGGGGGCCTCTTCCTGCCTCTCTTTCCTGTCACAGCCCTGGCTTCCTCCACACAGGTCACATTGCAGGTCCCAGCCCCCTTTCCTGTTGGCCACACCTCCTCCGAAGCAGGCTTTCGAGGGTCCTCCACCCTCTCCTGACTGCTCTTATCACTGAGGTGCAAGCAGCGGCTGCCTAAGCCTGCCCCTCCTCACCAGGCCAACCAAACTGCAGAGGCCTTCCCCCAGTTAGTGCTTGCTAGGCACAGGGATGACTCATTGGATCCCATCCAGGGGCGCAGCCCAGTCCAAGAAAATCCCATGAATCTGCTTTGGGGAGGGAGGAACCAACTGAAGTCACTGTTGCTCCCAGTTCAGGCTCCTCCTGCCAGATTCCAACATGTCACCCATTTGATCGCACCCTTCCCATGGTGGGGGGTCTCACTCCCAGCACCGAGCATGGATTAATGAAAGTCCCTTTGCCAGCTCTGCTCTCCATCAGGCTCACCAACCCCCAACTTTAGTGCTGCTCTGCTTCCCGTGAGTGGTGGTGGGAACAAGTTTGGGTGGCTCTGCTGGCCGTGGCAGATTCAGGCTGGTGCAAATTCAGTCCGCTGCAAAATTGGCAGGTCACAGCGAAAACACTGTGTCCCATAATTTTTAGCTGTTCCAGTTGTAGTCCCAACGTATTTGATGAGCTTTTTTATGTTTTAATTTCTTCCTGTGTCAAGAGGATCCATCTCCCTCTGTCTGGGTCTCTCCAAGGTGTTTTATTCTAGCGTATGAGTTGTTTCTCCTGGGAGGCTCTGTTTTTTGTTGCTCATTGATCGGCCATCTTGTCTTCCTTCCAAAAATAAAATTTTTAACAGATTCTTGCTCAATCTAAAAAAAGTGAAGTGTACATATCTAGCAAAAGTTCTTTAGAAAAATCCTTTTATGGATTTATAAATTCAAGTAGGATACACAGGAGAAGAGAGTAAGAGGAAATAAAAAGAATTAAGGTGTGTAATGTACATGTACCAACTCCCCACTATGAATGCAATCCATTATGTACAATGAATGTGTACCATAGTAAAAATAAAAAAATTTTAAAGTCAAGTTCTAAACAGTCAACCTCATATTACTAACTTGTATTCCTTTAAAAAATGTTGCATTGGAAGTTTTAGAACATTTAGAACATTTCAAAATTTACAGGTCACATTTCAGACATCACAACAAAATGGAACCATTGCCACACACAGCACAGAGACCAACCTAGGTCGGGGTGGCCTATCTCAGCACAACTCCTGTAGACACCCAGTATTTCACACCAGCCCCCTCCTTCTGAAACCCACTCAGCATATTCTCTGAAGGAGATTTTTAAAAATTGCCTTGGGGCATACTCTTTACCCCTGCCCTTCTTTGCACTTTGTGGAAATAGAACAGTCTATAGGCAGAGCTATCGACATCTCCTTAAAGACCTGAGTCTCCACACTTGCCTAAGCCTTGGGTTCCTGAATTCTACTCCTGCGAAGATGGAAGGACCCATAAGGGTATGTGGAGGCTTGAGCAAGGCCAGACCTGCTACTCATGAAATCAAAGGGAGTTACTGATGAGGTGAGTTGATGCATTTCAGGAAGAAGTCTGATCAAAACCTCAGTCTATAGTGTGGTCGCAGGCTTACAGCATAGATGAACATGAAACCCAGAGCAATGGTAAGTGTGTGGCTTTGAGGCAACTAAAACTTGAATATTCAGCTTTTGAGATGAAAGCTTGAATAACCCCAACACAACCAGAGTGACCTTCACCACGTCACATTTCTTGCGGGAGCCTCATTTCCCCATCTGTTAAAGGGGGTTTGTCCTGGGCCACTTCTAAAGCCTGTACTTCTAGGTCTGATAGGAGAACTACTGATCAGTTAGTAATGAATGTTTCCACCCTGTAATAAAAGTCTAAAGTTATTAACAATTTGATGAACTAGACTTTTGATGCTCCGCAGGAGAATTACTTGTTTTTTGATGAACTGAGGAACAGTGTTGTGAAGGTGATTACAAACCTCCTTTGCATTTGCCCAGTCAGTGTTTCAGTCTCTTGAGTAGACAGTAATTAAATTAGCAGAGAACTAGTATAATCTCTAGTGACTATAGGCTGCCAAATCGTTTATTATAAATATGGAATCCAATACTTTTAGCATGCCATTAAATTTTAAGTGTTGTTTTATTAGTTACCACCTATGGACTTTATTAATGTTGTGTATTTTTGAAAGGAAATAGATATGAGTTATGCCCATAGCTCTGTATTCTGTGGCCTTATTCTCTTATACCATTCCTTCTTGTTTTTTCATTTTAAAATGTCATTTTGTGATTCTTTTTGGCAAACCAGATCAGCTTGCAGTGTGAGTGGAAGAGATGGGATTCTGTATATTTTAGGCACTGAAAACTGTGGAAGCAACCAGATGTCTGAAACTCTACCACTTATTCTTCAAGGGTAAGTGATTCTCTTTGTGAACTTTCTTTTAATTTTTTTTCAATAAATGTTTTGGTTTAGAATAATTTTAGATGTACAGGAAAGTTGCAACGGTAGTATAGAATTCCAGTTTCAGTTTCCCCTAAAGTTATCATCTTATATCATTCTGTCCCTTTCATGAAAATCACTAATAACTAAACTACAGACTTGTATGTGGAGTTCACTCATTTCCCTCACCAATATTATTTTTCATTCTGGAATTTAGGCAGGATTCCAGGGTTTTGAGGCACCTGGAGTTGTCACATCTCCTTAGTCTCCTCTGGCCTGATCTGTGACGGTTCTTTAGTTTTCCTTGTCTTTCATGACCTTGACAGTTTTGAAGCCATATTTTATAGAAGGTCCTATTTGGGTTGTCTGATGTTTCTATGGGAACTATGGAATGTTTAAACAAAATAAAAGGCAAGATACTGTGAATACTGATACTGGCTTTCTCCCCAAGGCTTTTTGTCAAATCTTAAAAACTTAAAGCTTGTGCTTTAGTTTTTCGGGGGTTTTGTGTTTTTTGGTACTGGGGATCAAACTCATGACCTCACACTTGCTAGGCAGGTGCTTATGCCACTGAGCTAAATCCCCAGCCCTGGTTTTTTAATGTAGTTAATTGGCACCTATCATTAGTCCTCCTTGCATTTATTCCTTTCCTCCATCTACTGATAATCTCCCACCTAATTTCATGTCATATTCTTTAGACTTACTTAGATTTCTCCCATTAGGGAAAGAAGTTTTTATTTTAAAACATACCATGGAGCCTTGTATACCTTTTTTTTTTTTTTTTTTTTTTTGAGACAGAGTTTCACTATGCAGTTCAGGCTACCCTCAGACTAACTTGGTAGACCAGGCTGGCCTCGAACTCACAGCTATCTTCCTGTCTCAGCCTCCTGAGTGCTGGGATTACAGGCATATGCCACCATGCCCAGGTGCCTTTTAATCCTAATATTAAGATAATATTAAGTCATTCATACCTTCTGTGAACCCCCATACCAGGTCAGTACTGTCACACTTGGTTGTGCGTTGTCACCTGTGGGTCTTGATCAAGTGCAGACTCCAACATAGGAGGTGCGAGGCGGGCCTGAAAATCTGCATTTCTACCAGATCCCTAGATGCTACTACAGCTGCCACTAACTGTGACCTGCCTTGCCTGCACTTCCAATGGTATTTATAAAAAGGAAATAACATATCTCACCACACCAATTTCACACCTGTGAGGACTACCTGAAATAATGTGCATAAGGATGACTCTAAAATGAAAAAGAACCATGTGTAAGCACAGAATCATGACTGATTACTTTAAAATGTTGCCTGAAATCATCCCTAACTGAAAAATCCCCCTGAAATCTCTGGGAGCCAGAACTATTATAAGAGGATCAGGAACAGTAGAAATTTACAATGGAGAAGGTATAGAAAAATTTTTTAAAGAGAATAAAACAAAACAGAACAAAGCAAATTAGAACAGAACAATGCTAGCAACACAGGACTTCAAAACAAGACAATAGGCTATCAACAGTGGCTACCAAAATGTCTCTTGTTTTCTTCAAAATAGTTTTCCATACTTTCACACAATAATACCAAACATAACAAAATGGTATAAAACCAATCAAAAGAATGAAAGCATTATGGGACTTCAAACCTTATAACAGGAAATGAACAATGGTTACTATAATGTCTGCTTTTCTTCAAAACAGGTGTCCATACCATCACACATAATAAAATCAAAACACAACAGAATAAAACCAATCAAAACAAAAGAATAAAAGTATGATAGGACTTCAAAACAAGATGATAGGAAATCAGCAATGGCTACTATGTTTTGTTTTCTTCAAAATAGCTGTTCATAACATCACACATAATAAAATCAAACCAAGCAAAACAGAATAAAACAAATTAAATGAATGCAAGCTTTATAAGACTTCAAAGCAAAATAATAGGAAACCAACATGATTACCATAATGCATCCCATTATGTTCAAAATAGCTGCTCATACCATCAGACAAAGTAAAATCTAACAAAACAAGACAGAACAAAGCCAAACCTAACAAAATTGTGAAAACAATACAAGAGTTCAAGACAAGACAATAAGAAATTAACAGTAGTTACCACCTTTCCCTCCCAGGTATTTCCTCCCCTATCACTCTTACAATAACTATTGTGTTTTTGGATTCCATTAAGTCCTTCTGTATCTTATGCAGGGTTCATGCATATAAGTTAAAACTGTTTCACCCATGACCATGATTTCCAGTTGCATCCATCTACCTACAGAAGCCTTGAGATTATTCTACTTTATAGGTGGGTAGCTTTCCACTGCATGAAAATACTGCATCTTATTCATTCTGCAGTTGATGGACAAATTACCTTGATTTTTTTCTGGTCTCTTGTCACATGGAGCAATTGTTTTCTTGCCTTTGATTTTCAGTCTATGAATTTCCTTTCCAGTTAAATGTGTTTCTTGTGTACAGTGTATTGATGGATCTTGTTTCTTGATCCACTTTCCCTGTGTTTCTTTTTATTGCTGACCATAGGCCATCTACATTAATGGTTACAAACAGCATACACTGGTATGTCTTTACCATGCTGTCCCCCTGATGTTGGCCCTCCACTTTTCCCCTTCATTCAATTGCCTGTCTTGTTTGGCAATCCTCCTCTGTTGCTATTCCTGGAACCATAGTCATATTTATATCTCTCTAGAATATTCTTTAGCACTCTTTGTAGGGTTGGTTTTGTGGTCATGAATTCCATCAGTTGTTCTTTTACATGGAGGTATCTTATTTTTCCATCCATTTTGAAAGATGGTTTTGCAGGGTACATCAAGCTGAATTAGTTGTTTTCATTCTGGTTTTGAAATACTTCACTCCAAATTCTTCTTGACTTGATGGTTTGTGTTGAGAAGTCTGCCTTGATTCTGACTGATTTTCCTTTATAGGTGTTCTATTTATTTTCTCTAACAGCTTTTTCTTTATTTTAAAAAAGATAAAACAGAATAAAACCAAATCAAAATAAACCAGTATAAGAGATACAGGACTTCAAAACATTATGAAATAAAAAATAGTTACCATAATGCCTTCAAATGTCTTTAAAATGGCTGCAGATACCTTCAGACATAGTAAAAATCAAACAGAACAGAATAGACTAGAAACAATAAAAACAATGAATGCAATAAAAGATTTCAAAACAAGCCAATAGTAAATCCAAAATTGCTACCATAATCTATCTTGCTATTTTTGAAATAGTTGCTCCTGCCATAGGATTTAACATAATCAAACAAACAAAAGAGAATAAAACCCCACCCAGCAAAACAATGGAAATGATATAGGACCTCAAAACAAGACCATAGGGAATCAACAATAGCCACAACCCTCTGAAGGAGATCCCCCCTAGATACCACACTGCATACCACTATCCTCTGAACTGATGATCAGACCACTGGCCCTAGACCCACACTGTTAGTGAGACACTAAAGCACAACAGGAATCCAATTGCATTTCACCTCCATAGCTGTCATCACACCATGTGTTTCTCTAGTTAAGCTGGTCACTTATGGTGGGGGAGGGGCTAGTAATTCTTGTAATGCCACCCTGTGCACCAGAAGGGGCTGAGGCCTGGCTCTTCCCAGTCTGGTAGCAGCCTGTGCATGGTGCTGGTTCCCAGACTGGGTTTGTTTGCTGGTGTGCCTTTGTTCTCTCTCCCTGCAGTCTCCCTGTGTGGCACTGACTCACAGGGAGAAGCTTAGGTCTAGCTTCTTCCCAATCCAGTGACAGCCTGTGCATGGGGTTTGTTTGCTGGTCTTCTCTAACAGCTTTTAGTATTCTATTCTTGTGCTGACTTTCTGGGATCTTGCTTATTATATGTCTGGGTCTAGCTTTACTTTGGATATGGCTAGTTGGAGTTCTATATGCCTCACTTATCTGTATACCACATCCTTTTCCCATGTTTGGGACATTTTCTGCTACTACTTCTGTAAAAAGCCTTTTGATTTCATTTGTGTTGACCCCTGCTTCTTCACTAATACATATCACTCTTAAGTCATGCTGCTTTGCATCATCTTGCAGCCATTGAATTGTTATTTCCTGATTCAGTGTTATTTTTAAGAGATATTTCCTTTCAAAATGGCTAGCTGCAATCCTGTCATCAATATTTGAAAGTCTATTTTCAGTCTTTTTCAAGTGGTTTTGCCAGTTTTTGATTAACTTTTTAATTTCCTGCATCTCTCTTTGAATCTGTTTCATGCATTATAATTCCTTTCTACATTCATTCAAGGTTTCCATCATTTTCCTACGCTCCTCTTTTTTATATATGTCTTCTTTAGACCTGCGGAACAATTCTTTCAGTAGGTGTGTGATTTCTTCTTTTACCTGTGACATTATTTCTGATTTGATTTTAAAGTCTCATGAAGTTGTTTCTTTTCTTCAGTTGCTATTCTCTCAGAAATTTCAGGTATGTGACTTCCGTTTTCTTCCATGACTGTATCTCCCAGGCTTGTTTTGTGTGGGCTGGAAGTCTGAGATTGCCTTTTGCTCCTTGTTCTTGACATTCTCCTGGGTTCCTCCCAACAACAAGCTGATTGTGGGGCCCAATATCTCCCACATTGGCTGCCCCTCTGCAGTGCAGGAGAGTGGGACAGGCACCTGAGTTCTTCTGATCTCAGATTTAGCAGGGCATGGGGAAGATTTTTCCAGACCTGTGTGGCTACACTGGGGCTTTCCTGATGGTCCCAGGTGCCTAGGGAGGCAGGCTGCTTCTCTCAGCCTTTCTGTCTACACTGGGACTCCTACGATGGTGGCAGCACATAGGGATGTGTTTGTCTGATTCTCCTAGTGGGGGATGACTGCCCAAAGGAAGGAAGGGCCTCCAATGATAGCATATAGGTGCATGGAGCTTACCTGGCTGTGTGTCCCTCCTCCTGATGGCTGCCTGCAGGAAGAAGCCTTCTGGTGGCAGCAGCTGGCAGGTGGAGATGGATCTGCTAGTTCTCTGCCCACACTGCAGGAAGCAGCCTTCTGGTGGCACTGGCAGGCAGGCAGGCAGATGCAGATCTGCTGGCTCTCTCTTCCCATGCTAGCTGCCCACAGATAGCAGCCTCCTAAGGCTCCTTAACAATTTTTTGAAAATCTATTCCCTAGTTAGACAGAAGTTTGTTTGTTTGTTTGTTGATTGAGTCCAGGCTGGTCCCAAAATCTTAGACTCAAGCAAGTTCTCACCTCCACCTCCCAAGAGGCTGGTGCTATAGTCATGCAACACCATACTGTCTAGAATAATTCTTTTCCTGTACTGAGAATTGAAACCAGGGCCTTGACTTTGAGCCACACCTCCCAGGCCTTGCTGATCCTACTGCTGCTGCTGCTGTTATTATTATTATCGTTATTTGAAAAAAGGTCTCACTAACTCACTAAACTACTCAGTCTTCCTGCATCAGCCTCCCAGAGTGCTGGGACTCCAGACATGCACCACGGTACCCTGCTAGAATAATATTTTTTTTAAAAAGAAGTTACTGAGAAGTTTTCCTTGGTTAATGACACATTTTATAAACTTAATTTGAAAATGTGTTTCTGCCTTCCTCAGCCTCTGATTTTGTCCAACAGGTGGGATAAGAAGTTAATATGGTCAGTGTAACCTGAACTCATTTTCTGTTGCGTGGAGCCTTGACTGCCATTTAGCCTCTCCTTTGATCTTCATAACCCTGAGGCAGGCAGGAAGAAAACTGTGTCTAATTCTTAGATGATGACACCAAGACACAAAGTGCTTAAGAATCACCTGGCTAAGACATTAGCTGCCTCCAGGAAACACAGAGGAGAAAGAGTGTGGGGAGCCCTGTCCTCATATTAAATTCACTGTGAGAAGTGGACATCAAGGAAGCACTTCAGGGTAGGCACATTTCTTGAATATCTCCTATGTGTCTAGTGTTGAGCTGAGTTTATAAGAGCTATAGGGGCTGCAAGGGACTGTCCCTGCCTACAAGGGGCTTACAGTTTAGGCAGGTAAGTTAGGATATCTAGAACATAATCCAAAACAACACCCAACTGAGTACTTGGCAATAATCATTGGTTTAGGGCAAGAAAGGACTTTGGGGATTGCTGGTGAGCCCTCCTTACTTTCAGGTGAGTAGCCACAGTGCGGCATTTCAGCTCTTCAGTCACCATATTCTGTTTCTACTGACTGGCCTCCTGCAGAAGACAGCCTTAAAGGGCAAGTCTCAGTTCAGTCGTAGAATGTAGACCAGTAGTCAGTAAGCTCTATAGTTGAGGAATCACTTTTACATCAATTATATCAGTTTTATTTCCCTATACACAACCCCAAGAGACAGACAGTATGACCACCACCTAGTAAATGAAGGAAATTAGTTCATTTTCATTAGGACTTGCCTGGCCCACTGGGTTTCGTGACCATGATGGGGGATTCCACACACCCCCTGCCCTGATTTCCACAACCCAGTGCTCAGCCGGCATACCAGTTCTCAGCTAGAGATCATTCCCACTGCCCACACTTTCTCCTCTACTTTCCTCCAGACAACTCTGCCCCAGAAGATGCAGAACAACAAAAAGCTGACCTATTATAACTGTGGGCTCAACAACTGCAGCAAGGCATGCAGGCCACCAGGACATCCTCTCAGTCCTTCTTCCTTCTTCCTTCCTGTTCCCTCCCTCCTCAGTGGTTCCTCACTCCCTCCTTTCCCTGTATTTCCTCCCCCAGGATGTCTCAGTCCCTGTTGGTCTTAGTTACTGTTCTTGTTACAGAGACAAAATACCTGACAGCCAGAGTTAAGGGGGAAAGGTTTATTTTGGATTAGTTTGTAGAGGTTTCAGCACAGGGTGGCATAGCGGAGGGACAACAGTTCATGGTGGGCAGAAAAGCAAAACAACAATGAAATGAAGTAAGTCTAAGCCACCTTAGCAGCTTCTTTGTGTCCCTTTTATATTTTATCTAGGCAACTGGGATTAGGGCAGCACCAAACCAGTCACTGAACTGATTCAGTAATCACAGGCCCTTAATCCCGGCATCACACACTAGATCCAGCCACCTCTGAAAATGCTCCACCTATGACTTCCTGAGGCTTAGGGAGGACATCTGAACACAAGCCACACACTACTCTTCTTAGGAAACTGCAGGAACTATGTTAGAAAATGCCTCAACTGACTTCATCCCCCACTCAATCTCATTCCCCCTTTTAGTCCTGGACTCTCTCTCCTTTCTTCAACCAGTCCTTGCTATCTTAGGCAGGTGACTTCATTGCTTTCACCCTGAGTCTTTTGCCCCATAATTTATCCTACAAAAGGGATCAGACAGCACATGATAACATCTCCTACTATCTCCATTTTCTTTACTTATTGTAAAATTTCCCCAAAAAGGGCCTATGCTTATTGCCAATATCATCTTCTATCCATTTTTTGCCACATTTTGCATAGCCTGAATGTCTCTGAACACCTATTGCAGATTAGGGGGAATGTCTGGATGTCAGGTGCCACATGGTTCAGACCTTCAGCTCTGCAGTAATAAAAAAAAATGCCTGAACAACTCTGGATTAAATGTATTTTACCAGGTACCATTTATTTTTTTAGAGAGAGAATAATACCAAGCAAAATAATATACTTACCTGGCAGGGGAGATACCATAATCACAAAGATGGTTTTCCCAGGCGAGGATTTATCCATTGCACTCCAGATGTGCTGACCCTTGCAATTTCCCCAAATGCAGAAAACTCCACTGCATAATTTGCAGTAGACTGTGTTCACATTGTCCCCTGTTTAAAAAAAAAAAAAGCAAAATAGAATAGAATAAAGCCAGTCAAAATAAGACAGTGTAAGTGACATAGGATTTCCAAACAAGGTAATAGGAAATCAACAATGATTAACATAATGTCTCTTATTGTCTTCAAAATGGCTGCCCATACTTTCACACATAGTAAAATCAAACAAAACAGAAACAGAATAGAACCAATCAATCATGGCACAGATATGAACAGACAGAGCTTGCACTGAATCCAGTAGAATCCAGTTCAAGACTTCAAAACAAGATAATAGTAAATCTAAAATGGCCACCATATTGTATCTTGTCATCTTTGAAATAGCTACCCATGCCATCAGATACAACAAAATCAAACAAGACAAAGCAGAATAAAACCCAGCCAAACATAACAATGAGAGTGATGCAGGACTTCAAAATAAAATAATAGGGAATTAATGATAGCCACTGCTTTCAGAAGAAGATTTCCCCATACATACTACATTACATATTGTTATCCTCTGAATAGATGATCAAACTACTGGCTTTAGGCCTGCAAAGTCAGTGAAACACTAAACACCACAAGCATTAAAATTGTATTTGACCTTATTAGCTATCATCACAGCCTGTGTTTCTCCATATCAGCTGGTTGCTTATGGTAGAGGGGGAAGACTTTGGCTCTTTTTGTCTACTTGCCCACATGCTAGAAAGGGCTGGCATCTGGCTCTCCCCCAGTCAGCCCATGCATGGCGCCCACTCGCAGGAGGTCTTAGCTTCTTGTTGACTTCTTGTTCTCCCCTGCAGACTGCAAATGGCACCAACTCACAGGAGAAGGCTGGCATCTTGCTCTCCTCCCCAAAGACTATGATGGTGTTGACTCACAGGAAGTCTTAGATTCTTAATGACTTCTTGATCTCCTCCTCTGAAGTCCATAAATAAATCTACCTGGTACCATTCTGATATCTTCCTCCCTGTAACTGGAGACCAAATAACAAACCTACTGGGTTCTACTGGATTCAGTGCAAGCTCTGTCTGTTCATATCTGTGCCCTGACCATATTCTTAGCTGGCTTCCCTCCTCCTAGTGCCCATCCTGGTGGGTCTTCTGCCACATTCCTTTCCGAATCTGAAGGTTTCAGTAACAAGTTCCCCTTGTGACCCTTTCCCTGAGGCCCAGCTCAAATATCATCACCCAGCTCCATAGATGGCACCCAGCATTGCCCAGTGTTTCATGGGAAAGGAGAGGAGGGCTGCAGGTTCCACATACAGTGAGCCAGAAATCAGGGCACACAGTCTGCCAGGTGCCAGTGCCTGTAGGGCATCAAACAGAACATTGTCAACCACCTCTCATGGAAAATTCTGGACTTATGATCTGTGATCTATAGATACAATGGTATGGTTACAAATTTGCATCAACTAATAAGACAGATACAAATAAAACCTTATGACATATGCTTTATAAAATGACTAGATGAGGTATGGTATGGCACACATGTAATTCCTCCACTCTGGGAGGCTGAGGCAGGAGGATCGCAAGGTAGAGCTCAGCCTTGGTAATTTGATGACTTAGTGAGACTCTGTCTAAAAATAAAAAATGGCCAGGGATGTTGTTCAATGCAAAGGCTCTGGGTTCGATCTCCTGCTCAACAGCGACAACAGTAAAGACCAGAAACTGAAAACCAGAAGGATCACAGATCAGACACTTACATCATCAGAGAAGGGCTGTAAAATAGCAAAGAGTATGATTCTTAATTTTTCAGCCTTAAGCACTCATGCTTTCCTTACTTACTTCTAACGTGAAGTTAAAGAGATCCCTTGATGGTCAGTAGGAATGTTGGGATAGAGATAAACTCTTTCTAACTCAGCCTATAACTCAATGAGTGCCTTGTGTGGGGCATCCCTCCTTTGGCTGTTCAAAAGGGTCAGGTCAAGGTGGCCAGACTGCGACCCCTCTCAGCTTCTCTCCACACTTGTCCATGCCCTTGGCTCCTCACCCTACCTCTTCCCGTTCTGTCTCTCTCTGTCTCTCTCTCTGTCTCTCTCTGTCTCTGTCTCTCTCTCTCTCTCTCTCTCTCTCTCTCTCTCTCTCCTTTTCTCTACTTTGGAGTTTCATTTTACACTCAAGGAAGCACTCAGCCATCTTACCATTTGAAATTTGTAAGAGAAATGGGTGGTTATCTGCAGTGTACCTGGCTCCAGCAGAGGGCGCAGAAGAGCTCCATCTGCAAAGGCCTGCATTGGGCAGCAAAAGTGAAGCACCAACACAGCAGCATTTGCCAGGTGTGCACACTAATGGGAAAGGCCAGATGGCCTCAGGAGAGCCTGAGATGCCCTGAAGGCCTCATTCAAACCAATGCACGTGAAATGCTTTCACAAAATGTGCAGAGACCTCTTGTACGGAACACCCATGGTTGCCTTTGCCTCCTCAGGCTACGGAAGGCCTGGGGGACAGAAGTGCAAACTTGCAATCATAAAGACAACAGAAAACAGACAGACACCACTTCAGTGATAGCAACAACAGTTGGAAGGTGGAAAACAGAAGCAATGGAAAACGACTGAGCCATCTGAATGGCCCTGCATCTGTGGAAGGGAAAAGCTAAGCCAGAAGCTGCCTCAGTCCTTTCCAGTGCTGGGGCTGCAACCCCAGGCTGCGTGTGCTAGGCGTGCTCTCTCCCTTCAGCTGCGCTCCCATCCGGGAAAGGAACCTTGAAACATCTGGGGTACTACCAACCTCAGAAACGCCAAAGCCAGGACCGAGGCACAGGACCAGCTAGGAGTGCTGATGGAGAGTTGTCTGAGGGACAATCAGATAGCCCCAGACCCTGCCCTCACCATCCTCCACCCTGAGACACAAGCTACCCACCTTCTCCGTCCTGGTGGAAACCTGGAGCTTTGCTCTCAGCATGAGTTGGGTCACAGATCACAGTGCACTCCAGCATATCAGCCCAGGGAGCGTGGGAAGGAAGGACCAATTCTGGAAACAGTCAAAGTTTACATAGTGAGCTTCAGACTCTCTGGCTCCCTCCTCATGCCTGGGTCAGCAGTGCTGGCATCGAAGCTTGTGTCTCCTGTGGTGGACAGAATGATGGCCTGCAATGATGCTTGTGTCCTAACCCCTGGAACCTGTAGTGCAGGGACTTTGCACATTGCTTGGGAAGATTATCCTGGATAATCAGTATGAATGCAGAGTGACATAGGCTTTGTAAGAACTGTACACGAATCCTGGACTACAGTTTCTACATGTATTTTTCACAAGGTTATAGATTATTAGTAGTTATAAAGGTATTCCATCTCTATACAAGAACTGATCAAGCAAGTAAATACATTGTGAATTATTAGAAGCAGGTTTCTAATGATTCAGTATTTGAGAAAGGGGTTCCAATTAAAGAGAAGGAGCAAAGTCAAATGTATCCTAATTTGTTGGATTTTAATGAGAGAAATAGACACTGGTAGTCATAGACACTGTATATTCATTGATAGGTTAGACTTCAACATGTACCTTAGCACTCAAAGATAGATTTCTCATTTGTTGCTATATTTCTTGTTCCCTAGGGAACATCCTGAGTTAAAATGCAAACATGATACTTTACTAGTAACAGGCTATCAAATGTGGCAGAGGATTGTATGCCATTCTTGTGAATTCAGAAAACCTTCTTCTATTGAATCTTTTTTATTAATTTATTTTTTTGGTACTGTATATAAAACTCAGGATCTTGCACTTGACACACAGGCACTTATGCCACTGAGAGAAATTCCTATCCCTTTAAACGGATTCTTAACTTCTCATGTATGGAAATCATATAGAAAAGGACTTCATAACTGTTTGGGGTGAATATGGCTCCCAAATATGCCTTGCAATTGCCTGATTTCTGTCCCCCTTGACAACACGAGAAGTACTTTCTTCCTTTGGGACTGGACCAGTTAATTTTTTCAGATAGCTAGAAAATTGAATTCTAAAATATTTTAGTTTTATCTAGTTACTTATTTTGGTTTTCAAGAGTGAATTAATAGTTTTTGCACTGACCTACATTCACAACTCTTTGCCTACATTTTTTCTTTTGATGCAGGGTCT
The DNA here is from genome assembly GCA_004027455.1 of Hydrochoerus hydrochaeris. NCBI lineage: Eukaryota > Metazoa > Chordata > Mammalia > Rodentia > Hydrochaeridae > Hydrochoerus > Hydrochoerus hydrochaeris. The sequence continues at coordinate 53,374 of PVLA01009693.1, read as the reverse complement.
CATTAAATTGCCCAGATTGAGCTAGAATTTTTGATCCTATCTCAACCTCTCAGAGTACTGGGAGTACAGGTGTGAAACATCACAGCTGTAACTTTCACAATGTTTAAATATTGCGTAGCTTTCAACTGTACTTGATTGCCACAAACTGAATCTACTTGAGTTGCAAAAAGTTATTTAAATTATAAATACTTTTATTTTTATTAGTACATGCTTTCTGTATGCTGAAATTATATTAATAAAAATACTTAACTGACAAAATGATCAAATTCTTTGCACAGCACATTACTCAGGTCATTCCTTAATTCCATTTAATCTGAATTCACAAGAATGTAAAGCTTTGAGTTATTTACTCCAGCAATCTCCTGACTCATCCTTTTCTCCCCCTTCTCCTACTCCTCCCTCTTCCTCCCTCTCTCTCTCTCTCTCTCTCTCTCTCACTCTCATTCTCTCTCTCTTGTTCTCTCTCTCTGTCTCTCTCTTCCCATCAGTACTTCTTTCCTTCTTTCCTTCCTCCCTTCCCCTCCATCTCTTTCTATCCTTCCCCACCCCACCTCCCAACTACCTGCCTTATTTTCTGGTAGCCTGGTTGTAGGTTCCTTTGCTCTGGCCTGCTCTCTGGGTTTAAGGTCTTGCTAGTGAGTTGATGTCTCTGTGCATCTTGGTACCTATCAAGAGGCAGTGTGGTACAGGACTGCAGGCTTTGGTCTCAGAGCCTCTCGGGTTTGACCTTGGCTGGACTTGTTCTACTAGTGGTGACTGAAATCAGTGTGACCAGAGTTTCTCCTCCTCTGAGCTTAATCCTCTAACCTGCACAACGGGGATGAAACCCTGAGTCAGGCACAGTGCTAGGAGCCGGGCATGTCTTCTCTCAGGTAATGCTCACCAGCAGTCGCTGAGATGAGAATAAGCTGCTTCTACTGTGAGACTGATGAGAAAACTGGGACCTGAGAAGGTGAAGTAACTAACGAAGGTCACATAAGAAGAGCACAGTCAGGATTTGGGGACAGAGCATCGTTGTGCTGCATGTAGTCATGTTTGCCAAGGTCGAAGCCTGCCCCAGGAACAAAATAAATACAAACAAGCAAGTAAATGCAGCAGACAGTTTCCCAATTTGGAAGTGAGAAAACAGAATCACCAAAACATACAGGCTACCACTTGATCCTGCTCCATGCATTTTTTTAAACAAATGCAACTCCGGATTGTCATTTGTGCCCAAATTATATTTTGAAAATACAGTAAATGAAAACAGGATGTACGATTCTTGCCATGGCATTCACTTCTTGGCTTTTTTGTGTAAATATGACTAGGAGCTTATGGAAGGCAGTCCAAGGATGCTGCCCTACATCCAGAACCACCATGCCAGTAAGACTGACAGCAGAAAAGTCTGCACAAAACTGTAGACCTTCCATAGGTGTGGATCCAGAGGAATAGATCAGCTTTTTTCTTTTTCTCTCTCTTAAGGTTAAAGTAGGTGATCACTGTTACATGCACATAAAAATACTGAGACCTATTTCTGGACAAAACGAAGATGCTTTTGAGTTTTGTGCCTACCAGTCTGGTATATGCAAGGAGGATGATCTGACTTACTTTTAGTGGCCTGTTCCAAAATGATCTGATTCTTTGCACTGGTAACTGAAGAATGATCCTTATTAGTAATATAACCAACAATAAAGAAACAATCCTTTTTAGATAAATCTTTATATATGTGTTTTATTAAAGAAAAATGGCCTTAACATTCTCAAAGTCAGAATTATTGTTTCAGCGGAGAAATTGCATAAGAATTAATACTACCCAAAATCTTAGCTCGCTCCATGCCCAGCAGGCAGGTGAGGCCTTGGGCCTTCAATTAATCAACCTCCTATTCCCTGTAATTTCTGAGAATCCAAGATTGCCTCTTCATCCTCGTATTTTAAGATTAAATAAGATGTTGTGCTGAATATATTTTTATTCTGAGACAATCTTGAACTCAAGGAAAAGCTGCAAAATTAAAAATAAAAATAGAAACACGTTTTCCCTGGATATGAAGGGGTTGCCACCTATAGTAAATCCCTGTCCCTATTACAAACACCAGTGTACATCTCCCACAGCCAAGGTCACTCTGCAGCTGAAATATACCCTTCCAAATCAGGAAATTAACAGTGATGCTTGCTGACATCTAGTGCCTGAATGCCATTCATGTTTCCCCAGTTGTCCCAATACTAACCTGGATTATCAAAGATCCAGTTCAAAACATGTATTCCATTCAGGATAATTTTTCTTTGTTAACACTTTTGTCGACCTAATTTACATACCATACAATTAATCAATTTGAAATGCACAGTCCAATTGTTTTTCGTCTATTTACAAATGTGTGCAAATCACAATATCAGCTATACAATATTTTCATCATCTCAAAATCTAATCCCATACTACTAACACCTCTCCATCCTCCTCCACTTCATCCTCCCACACACATACAATGACCCTCTGTATCTGTAATTACCTATTCCAGACCATTTATATATGCAACACATTTTATATATATATATATGCGATCATATGGTATGTGACATTTTGTAACTTGCTTCTTTCACTTAGTATGATGTTTTCAATGCTCATCTGTATGCTAGCCTGTATCCATATTTTACTCTTTTTTGTATTGAATAGAATAACGTCTTACTTTTCTCCTTGCTGAAAGAAAATACCCAATACTCACACAGTTGAATAACGAAAGGTTTATTTTAGCTCCCAGTCTGTAATGGTTTCTGTCCAGAGTTGGGTGGCTCCAAGGCAGGGCACAATGGCAGAGGGACCTGGAGAAACAATTCACAGCATTGCAGTCAGGAAACGGTGAGACCTCCTTCTTTCTTTCTTTCTTTCTTTCTTTCTTTCTTTCTTTCTTTCTTTGTTTCTTGTCTTATCTTTTTGCGTGTGTGTGTGTGTGTGTGTGTGTGTGTGGTGCTGGGAATTGAAACCCAGGGACTTGTGCATGCAAGGCAAGAGCTCCACCTCTGAGCCACATCCTCTGCCCTCTCATCTGGACTTCTGACACACACACATCCACTGGAAAGAGGCCATCAGAGTGTGAACTCTGTCGCTTTCATTGTCCCCCACCTCTCCCTCCTGGAGCCACAGCCCCTTTTCCAGGCCTGGCCTTACTTGCATTTCAACAACAGGACTCACAAAGTCTCCCTTAGCCCCAGACCTTCACCCAACTCCTCTTCCCAGCAGGTTCTCATCCAGCCCTGATGAAGACAGGGAAAATAGAGTTCTGGAGCCCTCTAAAATAGCATCTTATTCCAATTATCAGATACACCTGACCACCATTCTGCTTGTCAATTTAGAATCTGAGTGGGAAAATTTTAAAAAGAAACACAGGAAATATATTGGAGGATAGAGGACCTCATAAAAGAAAAAGTTTAGGAATGTGTCTGTTCCTATGATTATTAACAAAAAATTAATTGGCAAAATGCAGCCAATAAAATTCTACTTGATGATATATTGAGAATGAAGTATTAATACAAGCAACACCATGGATGACTCTCAGAATTGTCAAGTAAAAGAAGCCATACAAAAAGGAAAGAACACATGGGATGATCCCTTTATGGAAAACAGACACGATGACAGAAAGTGGATTAGTGGTTTCTCAGGGAGAGGAGTGTGGTGAGCCCAGGACAATGAGGTCCTGCACATGCCCATCTGTCACTGCAGGACCATGATCCTGTGATAATGTCCTTACTGGCTGGGATGACAATAACAGGAAATTTGACTCTCAGTGCTACAGCTATGGGTGGAAATCAATAACAGTACTCACAGTAAAGAGCTCGGATTCCTGCTAATCTACAAACTAATATATAAACTTCAGTAGACATACTGCAAGATCAAATACATTCTTTGGTTGGATTGTGCTCCAAAATCACAGGGCCCTTGATCTCCTGACAGCTCAGCATGGAGGTACCTGCCTCTCCCTAGAGGAAGAATGCTGCTACTATGCCAAGTCAAGCAGAATAAAAGAAAACTCCTGCCAGTTCTCAAACCTAAGAATTCCAGATCTTACAGGAGGCTCTTTCTGGTGTGTGTGTGTTGAGGGGGGTGGGTCTTGGGATTTTTCTCCCCTCCTGGACCAGGGCTGTGCTAGGACCTGTGGTGGTTATTTTGGTAATTTTTCTTCTAGGCCTTTGCATGATGCACATCCTGACACCTTCCAGACTGAATGATTTAAAGCTATGCACCACCAAAGTTTCATTATGTTTACTTCCCCTTACCAACTTTTTAGTACTAAAGATACTGGAAAAACTGAGGGAGATGATTCTCCCTCCCAATAAGATCAGGGAGAGGTGTAAGGGCAAAGTTACAGATTTAGCAACTTCTGACCATTTTATAGATGTTTTATAGTACAGTTGAAATCAATTACTAGCTTCTGACTATACCGCTACTTCTTCACATGGTTGTCCTTGACAGTCTGTGTCTGCTTTTCCAGACAGTGAGCAGGTTCAGCATAACTGTGCTCAGCAACCATATTTATCTTTTTATACTTTTTGCTTTCTAGCTTGCTTCAAGGACTTTAAACCTGGGACAGAACATCCAGTCAATACCTTCAGCTTCATTTGCCCTGCACAAATCTCCTCCTCCTAGACTGTACCTATTTTATGATCAACAATTTCTTTTAAGTAAAACTGTTTGGAACAAGCTTGCTTGGCAACCTATAACTTTACTCATGCAACAAATCATGTATCCATCTTGTACTTCTTACTCTTCAAGTGTATTTAAACTGGGTATAGGCTAAAACTTCCACAAACTGTGAGCTAAATAGACCTTTCCTTCTTAATTTTGGGCACTGGGTATTTTGTCTCAGCAATAAGAGAAAAATAACCAAGACATATGGAACTTGTTAATTTGAAGGAGCTCAAGTTGTTTCTTCTAAAATTCCCACAAAACAGTAACAGTAAACAGTCAAATCAACATGAGATTACCAGTCAAATAATAACCTTTAAAATTTTGTGTGATGTATATGCTGCATGTTACTCTGTTGAATTGTAAGGCAGACATTTAAATGTGTTGCAAAAATAATGCAGTGATTATTATGCTGATATATATGTATGGCCTTTAATGTCAAGTTTTCTTTGTAAAACTATACAACTGAAATACCCAAAGACTATAAGCATAAAGTTTTAAAAAGTGTGTTTACTGATGTATAGACAAAAGACCCACACACACACATGCCCCTTCAATGATTGAACCAAACCCAACTGCAACTCCTCTTACCCTGAGACAGTACCCAGCATCTCGAAAGGCTCAAATGGGTGTCCAATTTCACATAACTTGCCCAAGGCAATTAGGGATCCTGAAAGATTATCCATCACCCTGGAATACTCCAGTATTACCAGTCAAAAGGCTAATGGAGACTATAGGCCAATACAAGATCTCTGCCCCATTATCACAACCATTATAACTTTATATCCAACAGTCCAAAACCTATATATCCTACTGAGGTTTCTCCCTTCTGAAGTTGCCTGGTTCACATGTGTGGGTTTGAAAGATGCTTTCTTCTGCCTGGGAATAGCCCCACTAGCCTCCTTCATTTTGCCTTTGAATGGGGGCAAAACAAGATGAAAGGGGCTCCACTCCTAGGCCCAGAAAGGAAATCATTTGCGCCATGCTGTGGCCTGACTGCAAAGGGAAACTCAGAGAGCTTTTGGTGGCAGCATGTTGCTGCCAAATTTGGACACCTGGATATGGTGAAAAAGCCAGTCCAATTTATGACATATTGAAAAAGCCCATGACTGGAAGAGATGTAATAAATTGGACTTTGAAAGAAACTGATTCAAAACAATCAAAAGAGCTCTGGCCTCGGCTCTAGCTTTAGGGATTCCAGAGGTGATTCACTCCTTCAACCTGTTTGTACATGAAAGGCAGCAAGTTGCTTCAGGGCTCCTATCCCCAACAGTGGGACCATGGGAGAAACTGGTCAACTGCTTGTCCCAGACACTAGACTCATTATCTAAAGTTTGGCCTCCCTGCTTGTAGGCACTTGCAGCAACTACCCTCTTGATGAAAGAGACAAAAAATTGACTTTGAGACAAAACTGCACTGTCCAGGTGCTACATGCTGTCCTTGAGCTACTCAGTGGTTGAGGACAATGATGATTTTCAAACAAGCTCATCAAGCAGTAGCAAGGTCTGCTTGTTGGGAATCCCTGACTCACCGTCCAGCCAGTAAAGACTTTAAATCCAGCCACCTATTTGCTCACAGAGCTTGGACAGCAGGACTATGATGGCCTTACCTTGACAGACAAACTCTGTAGTTCTAGCTGGCCTGACCTCCAAATGGAGACTTTAACAGATGCTGACTATACTTTGTTCATGGATGGGAATAGCTCTGTTAAAAGTGGACAGCACAGAGCCAACTAGATTGTTTTTACCACTGAAGAGATGTCCCTAGATGGTTCTCTTCAACAAAATTGATCAGCTCAACAGGCTGAGCTCTGGCCATTCATATAGGCTCTCAATTGGGCAAAGGACAAAAAGGTGAATATTTACACAGATTCCCAATATGCCTTCACTACAGTTCATATCCACAGGATGTTATACAAGAAGTGTAAACTCCTGACAGCTGACATATTGAAAAACAAAGATAAAATCTCTCAAGTTTTCACTGCAATTTAGAAGCCTAAAAAGGTGGCTGTTATCCCATTGCAAAGGACACCAGAAAGTAAAAGGGACTGTTACTCTTGGTCATCATGAAATGAATAAGGCCACAAAATTGTCTGCTGAGGCCTCAAGCTGAAAGGACAGTGATTTGATCCAGAACATGGAAGCACTACAGGAAGTCCCACCAAAAACTGTTGTTAGCTTGAAAAAGGCCCTCTCCATTACACTGAAGAGAAAATAAAATGGGCAAGACAGGAGGGGGTGCTAATGTGAGTCCAAATGGAATCTGGACTTTTTCAGATGATCAAATGAACATTCCAAAAGAACAAATCTAAACTGAGTAAAACACCACCATGACATTACCCATGGAGAAAAAGCTGCTATGGCCCATCTACTGGGTCAATATTATTATATTCCAAAACTGACAGCAATTTGTGCAGCTGTTAGGAATATATATATAATCTATGCAAAGCCTGAAGCCTCAACAGCCCTAGACCACTACCTGGAATTCAATACATAGGACCATCTTCTTTTGAAGATCTACAAATAGACTTCACTGAAATTAAGCCATGCCAAGGCTACAAGTATTTGTTGCTCCTTGTTTGTACTTTTTCTGGCTGGCCAGAGGCATTCACTACTAAGACTAAAAAGGCCTCAAACTAAAAATGGCAGGGATCCAGCCCTGGATTCATCACTACAGGATTAGTGACGATTACTGGAAAGCCTGCCCTGATGAGTCAAATCCTCTAAAGATTACCTTAAAGAAACAACACAATAAAAGTCTTGCCCATGCCACTCTGGAAGCTGCCAACAATGCACGGCTGAAAATTGAATGGACACATACACTGGAGTACCTATACTGATTGACTTATGTCCTGTTACCCAGTTTGGGTTTTAATTCCCCTTCTCTTATTAAATTTCACGCTTGCTATAGGATTCTGAGCAATATCGCCTGAGAAATGGAAGGTTCCCCATAAAATTGCCTTTGCTTCCTTTTATATTTATGTAACTGTTATACTATCACCTTGATCAGCTTTATCGAGTTATAAGTTCAATATATTGTTACTGTGCCTGATTTCTGTTTCCATATTTCCTGTTAATCTCAGCATTTGTTATTCTCTGAACTGGAGCTCCAGAAGACTGGAAACTCCATAGGAAGGTTGCTTTTGTTCTCTGCCATATAAATATATTCTTGGGTTACTAACTTTTAGCTGCCTACAACTAAGGTAAAGATGACCTTCATATGGATAATATGACTAAACCTCCTAGGAGTATATGGAAATTCAGGGCATTAGGAATTCCAGATCCTAGAATGATAAGAATCTCATTCTAGTTCTTAGTCAGCCTAAATGGGATCCCTCTCAGTCTAAAGTGTTGCTTTATTTTGATGCATGCTTAGTTCAGGTTGAGGCCCCAAATTGGGAAAACCATCGTTATACCTCAAGATGTGGAGGTTTAGACTGGAAAGATGACTGGAAAATTGGGAAAACCATCGTTATACCTCAAGATGTGGAGGTTTAGACTGGAAAGAGTGCCATCAAACCAAAAAGCATAGCAAGCACCTTTTCTCATCTATATTCTACCCCCAGGTGGGATTGTGCCATAGACTGGGCTGGATATGAAAATGGCCTCTTGATTCAGCTGTCCTCCAGTCCAAACTACAGGAAGAGAACATGTTACCATTTATAGTATGTTATTCCAAATCCTCATCAAGTTTGGTCCTTAGGTCACCGGATAAGTGTCCAACTAGGTGGATGGAGAGTAGACCCATCACTTGTTCCAAAAACCATAATAGCCTAGGTATCCCCAGCACCCATGTCATGCATTAAGATTCCTTCTCCAAGAGCACCTGTGTTCCCATTGGCCCCTGCACCTGTTGTCAATTATACAGGATCTCCAAATCCTGATCACCTGTGTTTAGTCAGTGACACCCTTTGAGTCCTTTAGGCTGTAAACCCAGATTTAGACAAAGACTATTGGCTCTGTATTCTTCTTTCAATCCTTTCCTACCAAGCTGTAAGTTTCACTCAAAATAATTCTGAACTAAATTCTACTGATGTTCCTGATCACTAACTTCAGCCACATCCTACCATAATATGAAAAAACCCTGCCTGCTTCCTAGGTTCCATTAAGGGTCAAAATGTCTCTACTAACTGTATTCATGTGCTGAGTGTCCCCTCCACTTCCCTGGTGATCCCCTTCAGACTTTCTTTGTTGGTTTGGATGGGGTACATCCAGTGTTAACAATGCCAAAAGGAGTCTTTGTGCACTGCTTTTCTTGTACCTGGCCTGTTGTTTAGCCAGGGGAATGAGGTCCAGTACACACCAACTGGTCATGTCAGAAACATGACGTGTGATAATGACCTTACTGGCTGAGATGACAATAGTAGGGAATTTGACACTCAGTGCCACAGCTATATGTGTAAGTCAACAACAGTACTCACAGTTAAGTGTTCAGGTTGCTGGACAGTTTGCTAATATACAAACTTCCATAGACACACTCCAAGACCAAATAGATTCTTTGGCTAGTGTTGTGTTCCAAAACTGCAGGGCCCTAGATCTCCTGACAACTCAGCATGGAGGCACCTGCTTCTTCCCAGAGGAATTGTGCTGCTACTATGCCAACAAGTCAGGCATAATCAAAGAAATATTCCATCAGTTATGGGAAACTCTCAAACAAGGGATTCCAAATCTTACAGGAGGCTCCTTGTACTGGAGCTCTTGATATTTTCTCCCCTCCTGGATCAGTGCTCTACTGGGATCTGTGGTGGCTATTTTGGAAAATCTTCTTTTAGGCTCTTGTGTGATTCGCATCTTGACGTGCTTCCTGACTGAACAGTTTAAAGATATGTACCGCCAACTTCTTTTAAAGGTTACTTCGCCTACCAACTCCTTAGTACTAAACAAACTGGGAAAACTGAGAGAGAGGATTCTCCCTCCCAATAAGAGCAGGGAGAAAATGCAGTGACAAATTTATGGATTAGCATTCTGGGAGTGTGAGCCATGAAGATCACAATTTACAGCCCACCCTGTGCAACTTGGTAACTTAAGGAGAGTTTGACTCAAAAAAAAAAAAAAAAAACCTGGGAATGTAGCTTAGTGTTAAAACCCTGGGTTACTCCCTAGTACCATGGAATACATAAATACAGAAGATGACCCTTGATCCTGACTACTATACAGTCCTTACTGTAGTGATAATGGACATCAAAACCTAGGCAATAATTTGAACTGATAGGCAAAAGCTTTAATTGGAAAATAAAGGGGAACAAAGTTCTGAATAGTCCAAGCTGGTCTCCCCACAAAGAGGAAATATTCTTTCATATAAGACACTGAAGGAAGCACAATTCTGAGGAGGTGGAGCAGATGAGTCTGTTCATAAAATAACAGAGACCAGCTTCATGGGGTGCTGGAGTGGGCTGGACCCCAGCTGATTATTATCTCAGTCCTGGTTTCATAGGTCTGGATGAACTCCCATTGCTGGACAGCAATTTGGTTTCCATGAGATGAATCCTCATGACTTGAGCATCATGTGAGGCTCTGTTGGAAGCCAAGATGACCACAGGTTTAGGGCATGGAAATGTCTAGGCATTGCTGAGTGTCTCTGTAAATCTCTCCTCTCGATGCGTTTGGTCTTAAAGATTGCTGAGGTGTGCTAGGTCAATTTAAGGCTAATAACCTTTGTTTCATTAACATTTGCACAGACATTTCCTAAATGACTAACATGCTATGCAGATCTGAGAAAGACAAGACCCAGAATTTCAGCAAATAAAGGTCAAGTTTTGTTACTTTGAGTTAGCTACTGCCCATCTATAGGTTTAAGTAAAGAGTTACAGGTTTTAGAAGAAATCATTTTGAAGCCCCTAACTGTCCCAAAACCATATAAATCATGCTTCTAATGAATAAAAGGTGTGTGCTATGATGTCACTTTGAGTAATTCAGTGCTATTCTGAGAATGTAGAATGAATTTCATAGATGACAGGAAGAACCCAAGTTGTGGAACAACATAGCGACATCTTAAATATAAGAGAAGGAGTTTGATTCTGACTTAGGTTTTGGCTAGGAATTAGAAAGGTGGGAGCCAGCCATGAGGTGTGAGCAATAAGCGCATGAGGAAATGATGAAAGGTTTGTTGGAGCAATGCCTGGGGAAATAGCAAGGAAGGATGAACTTGAAAGACCTGTGAAATCATAACTGTCAGTACGTTTGAGCAATTCCTGGAATATTTCCCCTGGGTTCCTCTTAGAGCTTCACCCTTGGAGTTTTCTACTATTTCAGCAGTGTATGCCTTGCCTCGTCTACTCAGGGCCACATAAGACTGGAATTTCTAACTCTCTGTTAGAAAGATTTTAGTTGTTAGAAGGCCCTTTATAAGAAGGTTGTGTTTCTAAATGCCAATGATTGTACGAGAGGAGAAATTTTGGGGTTTGTTTGTTTCTTGATTGGTTGTTTGTTTTTGAGATGAGGTCTCACTATGCAGTTCAGGCTGGCATTGATTTCAATATATAACCTAGACTGGCCTTTGCCTCACAGTGATCCTTCTGCTTCAGCCTCCCAAGTGCTGAGATTACAGGCATGCACTACCACACCTAGCTCATGGTTTTTAAATTTAATTCTGACTTCTCTTTTCCACCATGTGGTTGCATCAGTGCAGAAGGAAAAGAACATTAGAAGGAGTGATTAAAATGAAAATGACACTGACAGTAATAGTATTGTACAAGCTATGGAGAAATGTTGATTGGCTCAGGTTTTAAATTATTTTACTTCAATGGAAACATAACAATTGCACATACTTATGATGAGAGCTTGGGTTTGGATTCATGATCTGTCCCCTGTTGATTACACAACTCTGAATACCAAGGTAGAGAATTCTCAGCTGGGAGAGGGGATGTGGGCATTGGACCATGACAAACACTTTAAAGTCTGTCACATTGTATATCTCCTTATTGAACAGTAGGTGCTGGATGTACCAGAGCATAAGCCCAGAGTCGGTCAACAGCACACACTGGTAACATCTGTTTTAGCTCTTTCATTGTTGGGATTTTTTTCTTTCTATCCTGTACTAAGAATTCAACAAAGAACCTTCACCCAGTCTTTTTTTAAAAAGCAGGTTTTCTTTAAGACTCAGTTGCCTCGGATGGGCTGGAACTTGCAGTTCTCCTGCCACGGCCTCCCTGAGTGCTGGAAGATTAGCTGTACACAAATAGACCCAGCCAGTGTGTTTCTATTTGTAGAAATGGCTCCCACCTAATGATGGATGCCTCTCCCAGTTTTTTTCTTTTTCACCTCTATACTGTCTCTATAAACTCATGACACCAAAATTGTAAATTAGGAGACCTCTGTATACGATGTACCTGAATATCACCAAAGGAGCCTTTCTGGAAGTACAGATTCTACAACCCACCCCTAAGAATTTAGTAAATCTGAGGTGGAGTACAGAAATACACACTGAGACAGGATTCTGGGTAATTCTAGTGTAGGCTGAATCAAGACACTGCTAAATTGAACCCAGGGACATAACTGATCCATATCAAAGCCAAATTCCAGTATCAATCAACATTCATTGAGAAGCCTTTGTGAACACTTTTTTGCTGTGTTCCTATATTCCTTTGTCCTATGTTTATAAGTCTTTGGGCCCATTTTGTTTTCTTAGAATATAAAGTGACACCAAGAAGAACAAGGAGCCAATTTGCCCTTCCCATGACCCAGCGCAACTCACGTAGTCTCTGTAGGAAAACAGGCCAAATTCACACTTCCGGTGAGTCAGCAGAAGCCATGCTGGTCCTGGGAGAAATAACAAGATGACTAAGAAGCCAATTCACCGTTCCTATGAGCCAACCAGCACATGGGCTGGGAGACAAGAACACACCCCACCAGCAACTGGCTGATCCTGAAGACAGGCTGAGTTAAAGTTGATAGGATCTGAGGTACCAAAACAACTTAATGCTTCTATTGTTTGATTGGCTTTGTAGGGCTAAGGCCAGTAGCATGAGCATCTATTAAGAGGATGAAATATGAAATACAGCAAATACGGAGGATTTCCTTCTATCTTGCTTTTGAAATCCAATATTGTTCTCACTGTTCATTTTATTCCACTTCATTGTTATGTTTTATTCAAAGTTCTGTCTTGATTGGTTTCATTTTGTTTTCTTTTGTCTGGTTTTATTATGCCTGATGGTATGAGCAGCAATTTTGAAGATAACAACAAGCAGTATGGTAGCCATTGTTGGTTTCCTACTATCTTTTTTGAAGTCCTCTATTGCTTTCATTATTCTGTTCTGATTAACTTTATTCTGTTTTGTACTATTTGATTTATTATCTTTAAAATAAAAAAAGGAAAAAACGTAAGCTGGCATAAAGTCATCCTAGGAGGTACTGTGAACTTATTGTGTGTATCTGTCCTAAAGATAGTGTTCTTCCCAGAGGCAGGCATACCAGTGTTGCCTGTCTATTACTCCACCCTGGCCTTTACTATTAGTCATAGAAATTGAACGAACCAGTTTCAGTGCTGACAGGTTGCTTGGTGAGTTATCATCCCTTCTTTCTCCTCTCAAAGGAAAGGAACAGAACTCAACTCACAGACTGGGCTACTATGCCAAGGTTTTAAATGACTCTTGAGCCCATATAAGCTTCTGCACTGAGAATACTCAAAAGCCAGTGGGGTTGTTGAAATTATTGGTTCCTTTGTCCTGTAGAGGAGGAAGAAAATGATGACTGCTACTCTTGTCAACTTAAATAACAGAGATTTTCCAAAGATTAGTAAGGGAATTGCATTGCAATGGGCATATCTTGGTATAGAAAATCACATGAGCATTCAAAGAATTTGAGGCAAAAAGGAATATTGAAAAGCAAAATGAGAAGGATTGCATAAGGTGTTTTGAAACAATAATCCATGGCTACGAGCATTAATAACAAAGGTGGAGTCTCTGAAGTTGAGAGGCAGTTGTTAGATACACAGTCTTACAGAAGTATTTGCTGTATAAGGTTGCAGTGATCTTTGTACAAGGTTGTAGTTCTGTCCATATTTTGGGAATGATTCTCTTTATCAGGAATAAGCCTGTGATCTCTTCCTTCATAATCTCCCATTCCATTTATTTACTCATTTGTTTAGAGTTTGATGAAAGGAAGCAACTGTATGTTTTCTTTTGACAAATATTTGACACTTTCATTTCCTTCCTGCTGGCAGCCAGCTTGGGCAGAGAGAACCAGCTGATCTGCCTCCACCTGCCGGGTTCTGCCACTGGAAGGCCCCTTCTTGTGGGCAGCCAGCCAGGGAGAGAAAACCAGACAGATTTGCCTCTGCCTGCCAGGAACCACCAACGGAGGACCCCCTTTCTGTGGGCAGCCAGCAAAGGCAGAGAGAACCAACAGATCCACCTCCACCTGCTGGACACCAACACCTGAAGGCCCCTTTCTGTGAGCAGCCAGTGTGGGCAGAGAGAACCAGCAGACCCACCTCCACCTGCTAGGTGCTGCCACCAGAAGGCTCCTTCCTGCGGGCAGCCAGCAGGAGCAGGGACACAGCTACATAAGCCCCATGCACCTGTAGATGAACACTGCAGGCCCTTGCTTCTTTTGGGCAGCCATCACCCACCAGGAGAATCAGACAAACACACCCCTGTGTGCCTGCCACCATCATAGGAGTCCCAGTGTTGACATGAAGGCTGAGAGAAGCACCCCCACCTCCATGCACACCTGATCATCAGAGGAGCTCCAGTGTAGATACACAGGTCTGGAGAAGTCCACCCCATGCCCTGCTACCTCCCTGTAAATCTGGGGTCAGAGGAACCCCAGTGCCTATCCCACTTCCCTACACCGTAGAGAGGCGGCCAACATTGGGAAGTGCCTGGAGCCCTACAACCAGCTTGTGGGCAGACCCCAGGAGAATGCCAAGATGAAGGAGCAAAAGGCAATCTCAGGCCTCCAGCCCACAGAGAACAAGCCTGGAATATATAGTTAAGGAAGAAAACGGAAGTCACATACCTGAAATCTCTGAGAGGATAGCAGCTGAAGTAAATAAACAACTTCATGCGAGTGTAAAAGCAGTCAAATCAGAAATAATGTCTCATGTAAAAGAAGAAATCACAAACATACTGAAAGAATTTCTCAGCATATCTAAAAAAGACATAGATTTTTTAAAAAAAGGAGCATAGGAAAATGATGGAAACCTTGAATGAATGTAGAAAGGAATTATAATGCATGAAACAGATTCAAAGAGAGATCCAGGAAATTAAAAGTCAATTGAAAACTGGCAAAACTGCTTGAAAGAAACTGAAGACAGACTTTCATATCTTGATGACAAGATTGCAGCTAGCCATTGTGAAGGGAAATATCTCTTAAAAATAACAAAGAATCAGGAAATAACAATTCAATGGCTGCAAGAAGACACAAAGAAGCATGATATAAGAGTGATATGTATCAGTGAAGAAGCAGAGCTCGACACAAATGAAATTAAAAGGCTATTTACAGAAGCAGTAGCAGAAAACTCCCCAAACATGGGAAATGGATCTGGCATGCAGATAAGTGAGGCATATAGAACTCCAACTACATATAACCAAAGTAAATCTAGACCCAGACATATAATAATCAAGATCCCAGAAATTCAGCACAAAAATAGAATATTAAAGGCTGTTAGAGAAAAGAAACAGATCACCTATAAAGGAAAACCAATTAGACTCACAGTAGACTTCTCAACACAAACTATCAAGTCAAGAAGAGTTTGGAATGAAGTGTTTCAAACCCTGAAAGAAAACAGCTTCCAACCCACATTGATATACTCCGCAAAACTATCTTTCAAAATTGATGAGAAAATAAGATACTTCCATGATAAAGAACAACTGAAGGAATTCATGACCACCAAACCAACCCTATAGGGAGCGCTGAAGGATATTCTAGAGAGAGATAAAGATGACCATGGTTCCAGGAACAGCAGCAGAGGAGAATCGCCAAGCAAGACAGCAACTGAATGAAGGGGAAAAGTGGAGGGCCAACAGCAGGAGGGTAGCAGGGCAGAGACAAACCAGTATATGCTGGTTGTAACCATTAATGCAGATGGCCTCAGGTCAGCAATAGAAAGAAACACAGGGAGAGTGGATCAAGAAACAAGATCCATTGATATACTGTATACAAGAAACATATTGAACTGGGAAGGAAATTCATAGACTGAAAATCAAAGGCAAGAAAGCAATTGTTCCATGTAATAAGAGATTAGAAAAAAAATCAAGGGTAACTTGTCCATCAACCACAGAATGAATAAGAAAGATATGATATTTTCATGCAGTAGAAAGCTACCCAGCTATAAAGTAGGATAATCTAAAGACCCTTGTATATAAATGCATACAACTGGAAATCATGTTCATGGGCAAAACAGTTTGAACTGATATGCATGAACCCTAGCACATGAAACAGAAGTAGTTAATGGAATCCAAAAGCACGATAGATATTGTAAGAGTGATAGGAGAGGATACACTTGGGAAGGAAAGGTGGTAACTACTGTTAATTTCTTATTGTCTTATCTTGTCTTGTTTTCACAATTTTGTTAGGTTTGGCTTTATTCTGTCTTGTTTTGTTAGATTTTACTATGTCTGAGGTATGAGCAACTATTTTGAACATAATGGGATGCATTATGGTAATCATGGTTGGATTTCTATTATCTTGCTTTTAAGTCCTATAATGCTTGCATTCATTTATTTAATTGGTTTTATTTTGCTTTGCTTTGTTTGATTTTATTATGTGTGATGGTATGAACAGCTATTTTGAAGAAAATGAGACATTATGGTAGCCATTGCTGATTTCCTATCATCTTGTTTTGAAGTCTTATAATACTTTTATTTTTTTGTTTTGATTGATTCTATTCAGTTGTGTTTTATTTGATTTTATTAAGTGTGATGGTATGGACAACTTTCTTGAGGAAAATGGGATATTATAGTAGCCCTTGTTCAATATCTGTTATCTGGTTTTGAAGTCCTATAATTCTTTCATTCTTTTGATTAGTCTTATACTATTTTGTTATGTTTGATATTATTGTGATATTGTGTGTGAAGGTATGAACTATTTTGAAGAAAATAAGAGACATTATGGTAGCTACTGTTGATATCCTGTTGTCTTGTTGTGAAATCCTGTGTTACTTGCATTGTTCTGTTCTGATTTGTTTTGTTTCATTTTAGTCTCTTTAAAATAAAAAAAAATTAAGAAAAATATTTGACAGTTTCATACATCTACAAATTTCCAAACTACTCTCCCTTTCCCAAGTCTGAGTGTCCCAGCAACTAGAGAAGTGCTCCAGGGCAGGCACAGCCCTAAGACACATTGGCTTTCACTGCATTCATCCCATTTCATCTAAGCATCTGTATACATCTCACTGAAGGAGCCAAGCCTAGGACAATAGGAGCAGAAACAGATTAACAGCCACCTTCCATCCCTGTCCCAGCCTGCCTTCCCGGGTGAGCATCTACCTCATTGAAAGGACTTGACCTTTAACTCAGAATGGCTTGTAATCACCTTTCAGGGAGCTCCTTGGAACCTCATATCTTGCCTATTATGGGTAACCAAACTCAGTGAAATACCAAAGCCCTCCACAGTTGGAGTGGTTTGTTGCTGCTGCTACTGTTGTTGTTGTTTTCCTTTGCCTGTCTTCATTAGAATTTTGTTTATTTTTCCCAATAAAAATTTTTACCTGAAATTTCCAGAATTTCTCATGATCAAAAAAGTCAACGATGTTCAGGAAATTTAAAGTGATAACAATTGCCCTCAGCCCAATTTCTAAACTACAATTTCTAAATTACTTAGAGTAATTTAAAAAGAATTTAAATGAATATATCTTGTGACAATTATATACTTTTTTGTTAAATTTTTAATTCTTCCCTGGATTCAATCTAACATTTTTTGGTCCATATTATGAAACTACCACCTCTCTTGTACAATACTTCTAAAAAATTACCATCTTGCAAGTTTTAGACCACTGAGAAGAACAGAGGCAGGTTCCTGGAAGCTATAGAAGCACAATACATCCTTGGGGTTTATAAAAGTGTCTGATGGAGTTTCAGTAGTCCAGCCATCCTAAAAAGTATTTTGCAGTTTCTAGTGGATGTGAACAGAACATAAGCCATCTTATGCTTCTGTGTGGCTTCAAATATACTTTCAGTGATGGGACAGAAGACACCTTCTGTTTCTGTCTGATTCTAAACTTATTTTCTGAGTCTAAACAAGCTTGTGATAACCATAGGACCAGTGTACCTGTGCATTAACTTGTGTGGTAACCCCATAATGTGATCTCATATGGCCTTCAGGCCAAAAAACTTACCTTGTGATCCCTTTCCTCAAATTTATAAAAATATTTTTTCTAAAATATAAGGAAAATATGTTTTCTAAAAAATAGACCAGTGCAGAGTTAGCACATGTTATTTGCACATCACTTTAAGATTTGCACATATTGTTCATATCAAATTCATCAGAGCATAAAAGAAGTCTCTGACTGTTCTGTAGCCCATTCTTTGTCTTGAGTCTCCTAGCCATAGCTAGGAGACTATCGGTCTTGGCTATGGGTCCACATGCTGCCACTCAAGCTCTGAAACTGCAATCATCACTCTGCCCATCCCAAATGCCTTGTGTGTTCACCACCACTGTAGGCCTTGGACTGTGGGAATATAACCATTATCTTATGCAACAAAGAGAATAAATCTAACCAAAATAAGTGTGGCTTGTGAATAGTGCTATTAACAACAGTACAGAGGCAAGTGGAAAGTGGGAGAAGTCCTCTGTTGGCGTGTAGCAATCTTCTGAGACAGCATGGATAAGAGTACTCCACAGAGGAGCATCCTGGCTCATAGAACATCAAGCTCCCATGCTTGGGATGGAGACCAGCTTGTGAGATTTCACTGGATCTGAACAAGGCCAGTGTATCCAGACTTTATTGAGGGGAGAAATGTTGTAAGGGGAAGTTGGAGAGTCAGACAAAGACTGAGCATGCAAAGGCTAGTACTCTATCAGGTGGGAGAATGGATTTTTTCACTTAAATTAATGAAAAGAGCTAAACATGATAGTGTGCATCTGTAATCCCAGCACTTTGGGAGACTGAGGGAGGAGGATCTTGAGTTCAAACATAGTATGAGCAATTAGTAAGATTCTCTCTCAAATAATTGGACAAATAAAAGGATTGGGCATATAGCTCTATGATAGATTACTTGCCTCACCAAGCATGTGTGAGGCCCTGGTTCAATCCTCATAATGCAAATAATAAAAAAATTATTATTATTTATTGAAAAACCAACAGGAAGATGTTAATGAAATGTACCAAGTGATATAATGCCATCTAGTTTGTGTTTTTGAATGAGAGCAGTAGAGAGAACGAACTGCACATAGAACTTTTTGACAAGAAAATGCACTTTCCCAATGGATTGTATTTGGTAAACAGAAAATGAAACATGACTTTATGGCTTCTGAGGTGAGCACTGGGCAATGTCCTTTAAGCGAAGGCTGGATAGACTCCAGGAAGCACAGTCACTCATGACACACAGGATGTCAGTGCCATGGGTGCTGACACATAGAACAGCTCATAGCCAAAGCCCTTGCCTCTGGCCCAGGTCTTGATGAATTCTGACCTGAGTCACTCCAGTGCCTCCTGACCATGCAGCTTAAAGTCCTGGTCTCCCATTTCTGCCCACTCTGGTCCTCCACATTGATTTTCACCTTTAATATTTTAGTCTTTCTATCTGCCTCTCCTCCCTTGCCAATCTCAGGAAAAACTTCCTTATATCTTCCTCCACTTATTGATTCTCTTCCCTGTATGGCAATCTGATAAACACATGCTAACACTAAAAGTGTATCAAAAAATTTTTACCTGGAAGATGTGACAGGAATAACAAAATCTCCATGATTTGTCTTACAAGGGGAGAAGGGTGACATACCTCTCGTCCTCATCATCAGAACCCCATTCCTGTAACAAAAGACAGCCTTACAAGTGAAAACCATAACAGATTTATTTAGCAAAAGTTTTAGATGAAGCAGGAGCTATTAGAAATAAAGACCAAAGAAATAGAAAGCTGTCCATATTTATGCTTAGATTTGATGAAAAATGAATAGTTGTATAAAAATGTGATTAGACAAAAATGATGCAACCTAATGTTATTGAACTGAATAAACAACCACAGTAGGGTCTTCTTGATCTTTTGTGTGTCATCCCTGTCTCCCAGATAAGGGCAGGAGACTTTTAGAGTTAGTCTAATATGATCTACTCTCAGACAATGTTGGTCAGGTAATTTTTTATGGCTACCTCCTAAACAGAAAAGCAAGGCAAGGTGAGAGGGGCTAGGTTTTCTGGATGCCTTTGGAGAAAGGGAGCTATTCTATGATTCACCTTGGAAGAGAGGAATTTTCAGTTTCTTGAACGTACTTCAAGAGAGAAAGAAGAATAGGATCAGAAAAAGACTGTATCTTGAAGACCTTTCCAGTATTCTTTTTGAAAAGTATTCAAGATTCCAATGAGTAGAAGGCCTGCACAATGAACTCCACCTAACCATGCAACCTTGGCATCTCTCTTGGAACCTGGTAGGGCCTTTCTCAGTGTGCCCAAGCCACTGGGAAGTGTTGGTAGGGCACTGTGGGTTCTGGTTGGGCCCCACCCAGTGACCCCAAAGGGCAGAGCAACCTCTGCATCCAAAGACAAGAGCAGGAAGCTTGCACAGAGAACTCCACCTAGCTGTGAAAGGTCAGCACCTTGACTGGATGCTGGTAGGGCTCCACCTGGTGACCCCAAGCAGCTAGAAGATTTGATGACCCATGTGGCATGAGCTGAACCCCTGCACAACATACTCTGTCTAGCTGTCTAGCTGGTAGAGTCCCACTCAGCAACCTGAAGCAGTTGGTGAGCTTCAGAGTGCTGAATAGGTCTGTGCTGAAGATTTGCCCAGCATACTCCCATCATTTGAGGAGCCTCTGAGTGCCACTGGGGACCTAATAAGGCCTGTATAATGACCCCCATTCAACTAGAGAAACTGCAGTACAAACAGACATCCTCAACCCAGGAATCATCTGAGACCTTGCATTCAGCTTCCCCAAAGGAATACAGGAAAATGACAAAATGAAAGAGCAAAATGCAATCTCAAACCACCAACCCATCACAGACAAGCCTAGGAGACATAGACATAGAAGAAAATGTAAGCCATACACCTTAAAGTTCTGAAATAATAGCAACTGAACTAAAGAAACAACTCCATGAAGCTGTAAAAGAACTCAGATCAGAAATAATCTCCCAGAAAAAGAAAAAAAATGATAACATAATAAAAGAAATGGTGAACACAGCTAAAGAAGATATAATTTAAAAAATTGAGGAGCACTGCAAAGAGATGGAAACCTTAAATAAACAATATAAGAAAGCAATAGAATGAATGAAAAAGATTCAAGGAGAATCCAGGAAATGAAAAATGCCATCAAAAGCTAGCAAAACCACCTGAATGAATGTAAAGATAGACTTTCAGACCTCAAAGACAAGATTGCAACTAGTGCACAGAAAAGGAAAGATTATTTTAAAATAACAAAGAATCAGAAAATAACAATTCAATGGCTGCAAGATGATGCAAAGAAAATAATATAAGATTGATACATGTAAATGAAAAAGGTATTGAACTGAATGAAGAACTACAGTAAGGTCTTCTTGATCTGTTGTGTGTCATCCCTGTCTCCCAGATAAGGGCAGGAGGCTTTTAGAGTTAGACTAATATGATCTACTCTCAGACAACACAAATGATATGAAAAGACTATTCACAGAGGTAATAGCCAAAAATTTTCCACACATGGAAAGGAAACTGACATATATATCAGTGAAGCATATAAAACTCCAGTTAGCCATAACCAAAATAAATATACACCCAGACATATAATAATCAACATTCCAGAAATTCAACCTGAGAACAGAATATTAAAAGCTGTTAGAGAAAACAGACAGATTATCTACAAAGGAAAGCCTGTCAGAATCACAGCAGACTTCTCAACACAAACAATGAAGTTAAGAAGAGCATGGAATGAAGTATTTCAAATCCTAAAGGAAAATGACTTCCAACCCAGATTGATGTACCTTGCAAAACTGTCCTTCAAAACTGATGGAGAAATAAGCTACTTCCATGAAAAGAACAGCTGAAGAACTGCATAACTACCAAATCAACCCTGTAAAGAATAGTAAAAGATATTCTGGATAGACATAAAAATAATTATGACTCCAAAAACACCAACAGAAAAAAAATTACTGAGGAAGGCAAAAGATTAAACAAATTTACAAAGGTAAAGAACCAAAAGCAGAAAGATAACATGACAAAAATGAAGCCAATATATATGTTATAATCATTAATGTAAATGGCTTGAATTCACCAATTAAAAGAAACAGACTGGCCAAATGGATGAAGAAACAATATCCAACTGTATGCTATATACAAGAAACCCAACTAACCCAAAAGGAAATTCATAGACTAAAATTCAAAGCATAGAAAACAATATTTCATGCAACAGGAAACCCCAAAAAAAGCAGGGGTAGCTAGTCTGGTTGCAGACAACATGAACTTCAAACAAAGAATGATCAGAAGAAATAAAGAAGATTACTACATACTAGTTAGGGGAAAACTTCAAGAGCAAGAGCCAACAATCCTAAACATATATGCACCAAATATGGAAGCACCCAGTTATATAAAACAAATATTAATAGAAATGAAAAATCAAATAACCAATAACACAATTATAACAGGACACCTTAACACCTCAGTGACACAAAGAGACAGATCAACTAGATAGAAAATCATCAAAGAAATAGCAGAACTGAATCAAACTTGTGGAAAAAATGGACTTAGTACAAGTGTACAGAGTGTCCCACCCAATAACATCAGAATATACTTTCTTCTCAGCTTCACATGGGACATTCTCTAAAATAGACCATATACTATCCCATAAAACATGCTTAAGTAAGTGTAAAAGAATCAAAATTATCCTATGTGTACTGTCTGATCATAATGCCATGAGACTAGAAATTAATGACAAAAGAAATTGCAAAAACTCCATAAACACATGGAAATTAAATAACACACTCCTGAATAATCAAAGGGTCACAGGGGAAATTAAAGAAGAAATTAAACAACATCTACAAGCAAATGAAAATACAAATATAACTTACCAGAACCTGTGGGATGCAATTAAAGCAGTCCACAGATTCATTGAGATGAACTCCCACATCAGGAAAACAGAACAAACACAAATAAACAACTTGATGCTACACCTCAAACATCTAGAAAAACAAGTCAGTCAAGCCCAACATGAAAAGCAGGGAGGAAATTATAAAGATCAGTGCAGAATCAACACAATAGAAATTAAGAAAACAATACAAAGAATTAATCAATCAAAGATTGGTTCTTTGAAAGAATAAATAAAATTGATAAGCCTCTAGCCAACTTATTAAAAAAAAGGAAAGAAAAAATTCAAATTCATGAAATAAGGAATGAAAAGGGTAAAATCACTATGGACCCTGTGGAAACAGAAAAGATCATCAATACCTACTTCAAAAACCTTTTCTCTCATAGGTTTCATAATACAAAAGAAAAGGACAGATTCCAAAACACATATGAATTACAAAATGTGGATCAAGAAGATGTAAAACTACTGAACAGCCCAATTTCAATTAATGAAATTGAAAATGTAATTAAAACCTTACCCACAAAGAAAAGCCCGGGTCCTGATGAATCCACTGCAGAATTCTACAAGAAGTTCAAGGAAGACTTAATAGCAACACTCCTAAAACCCTTCAATGAAATTGAAAGGGAAGCAATTCTCCCTAACTCATTCCTGAAAGCGTTACTCTGATACCAAAATCAGAGAAAGTCCCCCCCCAAAAAAAATAAAAGCTAGAGGCCGATGTCCCTAATGAACATAGATGCGAAAATCCTCAATAAAATACTGGCAAACAGAATACAGTAAGTAATCAACAACATTATACACCATGACCAAGTGAGATTCATCCCAGGAATGCAGGAGTGGTTCAACATATGCAAATCAATAAGTGTAATACATCATATCAACAGAGTCAAGGACAAGAATCACATGATCATCTCAATAGGTGAAGAAAAAGGTTTTGATGAAATCCAACACTGATGATAAAACCTCCACAGAAAATCGGAATAACTGGGCTTTATAGTTGATTTGTCATAGACAAACCAACAGCCAGCATCATATTAAATGGTCAAAAGCTGAAAGCTTTCAGTCTGAAATCAGGAATAAGACAAGAATTTCCATTATCACCACTCCTATTCAATATAGTGCTAGAAAAATTAGCCAGAGCAATTAGATGAGAGAGAAATAAAAGGAATAAAGATAGAAAAGAAAAAAGTTAAATTATCATTACTTGAAGATGACATGATACTCTATATAGAAGACACCCAAAACTCCATTGAAAGATTTCTAGATGTAATAATCAAATTCAGCAATATAGCTGATACAAAGTCAACACTCAAAAAAACAATAGCATTCCTGTGCACAAACATCACTGAGAGAACATAAGAGAAAATACACCCTTCACAATAGCATCCAAAAAAATGAAATACTTAGGAATCAATCTAACAAAGGAAGTAAAAGTTCTGTTCAGTGAAAATTACAACACTCTGAAAAAACAAATCAAAGAGGATCTCAGAAAATGGAAAGACATTCCTTGTTCATGGATAAGAAGAACAAACAATGTGAAAATGGCCACTCTTCCAAAGTTGTTATACAGATTTAATGCAATTCCAATCAAAATACCATTAACATACCTCACATATCTAGAGAAATCATTCCTAAAATTCATCTGGAACCAGAAGAGACCTAGAATAGCACAGGCAATTCTGGGCAACAAAGACATGGCATGAGGCATCACAATCCCTGACCTGAAGTTATACTACAAAGCTACTATGATAAAATCAGCATGGTACTGGGATAAAAATAGACCTGAAGATCAATGGAATAGATTAAAAGATACAAGCACAACTACAAGTATACTCAGCCACTTTATCTTTGACAAAGTGGTCAAACATGTTCCTTGGAAGAAAGGTAGCCTCTTTAATAAGTGGTGCTGGAAAAATTGGTTTCCATGTGACCGACACTAAAACTAGACTGACGCCTATCACCATGTACTAAACTAAAGTCAAAATGAATCAAAAAGCTAAATATTAAAATAGAAACACTAAATGTGCTGGAAGAGAAAGGAGGTAGAAATCTTGAAGACATAGGGATAGGTAGAGAATTTGTGAACAAAATCAAACTGCACAGGAAATACTTTACAGAATCAATAACTGGGATCTCATCTTATTAAAAAGTTCTTGCATGTTAAAAGAAATCTCCAACAAAGTGAAAAAGAAAACCCACTATTTGAGAAAAAAATCTTAGTCAACTGTCCCTCAGACAAAGGGCTTCTATCTAAAATATATAAAAATCCCCAAAATTCAAAGACCCAATCCAAAAGTGGGTATCTGAGATGAACACACAGTTCTCAGATAAATAAATACAAATGGCAAATAAATATATGGAAAAATGTTCAGCATCATTGGTTATTAGAGAAATTCAAATTAAAACCACACTGAGATTCCATCTTACTACAGAAAAAATGGCCAAGAACAAGAAAACCACCAATAACAAATGCTGGAGAAGCTATGGGGAAAAGGAACTTTTCTGCACTGTTGGTGGGAGTGTAGACTGGTGCAACCACTGTGGAGGTCAGTCTGGAGGTTTCTCAGAAAGCTGGGATTGGAAGTCCCATTTGAGCCAACTATTCCACTTCTGGGCATATTCCCAGAAGAACTGAAAACATCATACCACAGTGATGTATGTGCACCCATGTTTATAGCACCACAATTTATAATAGTCAAATCTTGGAAGCAACCTAAATGCCCATCAATCAATGAATGGATAAAAAAGATGTGGTCTTTTTTATACAATGGAGTACTACTCAGCTATAAAGTAGGATCACATTGAAGCTTTTATAAGTAAATGAATGCGACTTGAAACCATACTCATAAGTGAAATAAATCAGACTCAAATGTGTAGATACTGTATTATCTCCCTAGTGTGAGAAACTGAAAGAATACATAAGATACAAAATCTTCAATAAATACCATGAAAGGATTAGAAACTGCTCAAAGAGGAAAATAATAACTCCAATAGGGAAAAGGAGAAAAGAAGGAAGAGAAAAGAAAAAAGATAAAAATGTGCATATATACACTTCAGACAGCTAACATGATTGTACAAGTAATTCTATTAGTTCTTGGAACTAAACAGTCCACACCCATAGGATTAGGTCAATTTTACATGTCTATATCTGGTAATCTGAATAACTCTTTTGAAGATAACAATGCAAAATAACAACCTTAGTTTTGTTCCTACCACCTTGTTTTGAAAGCCTATATTGTTATCATTTGGGGCTCTTTGCTATTGTTATTCATTTGTCTCTGTTTTTTTCTTGTATTTTGCTTTGTTTTGTTTTGTTTTGTTTTGTTTTTCCCTTTAATACAAAAAGAATAGATGTACCTATATAGGCTTACACATTCCTAGAACTTCTCCTAAAGGAATTGCAAGAATTGATTTTGTTAAGTGTAATGGTATGAACAACTACTTTTAAGAAAATGAGACATTATGGTAGCCATTCCTATCATCTTGTTTTGAGGTCCAATAATGCTTTTATTCTTTGTTTTGATTGGTTTTAGTCTGTTTTCTATTATTTGATATCAATATGTGTGAAGGTATGGACAGCTCTTTTGAAGACAACAAGAGACATTATTCCTGTTGTCTGGTTTCAAAGGCCAGTAATGCTTTCATTCTTTTGTTTTGATCAGTTTTATACTGTTATCTGTGAAGATAGTGACAACTATTTCAGGAGAACAGGAGACACTGTGTTAGCCACAGTTGATTTCCTGTGATCTTGCCTTGAAATTCTGTGTTGCTTGCATTGTTTTGTTCTGATCTGCTTTGTTCTGTTTTGTTTTGTTTTATTCTCTTTAAAATTTTTTAAAAAGGATTCAGGATTCCAAAGTGCCATATTATTATGTATTGCTTCTTTCTTTTGGAAGGACAGGGGATCAAACCCAGTGCTTTGTGCACACTAGGTGAATTCCCTTCCATTGAACTACATCCCTAGTCCTGGGGAGTCACTTTCTGAGCCCCAACATTAGTAAAAGGATTTATGAGAGCAAATAATTTTAAGGTAGCTATTAGAATTCCATTCTAATTCTAATTCTGGGAAGATGGCAGAATCATAGACAGCAGAGAAAACAGCATCTCTGAGAGTCTCCTTTCAGATGCCAGACTATAGCATCATGAGGATGACAAGAAGAATGGAAGTGGGTGCCCTGGACCCAAGAAAAATTTGAAGTGAGAATTGAAGCCCACAGAGGGAGTGGAGAAAAAACTTCAATGAAGAAGAAGGCAGTAGCTGGTGGTGCCTTTTCCTGAGACAGGATTCATTGCACAAGACAAGTAGTTCAAACCTGCATACACATGGTCACAGTGCAATGGCTGGTGACCCTGGAGGCCTCTTCAGAAGATGTGGCAGTGGAGGGGAGCAGTGGATGTGGAGGACAGCACTGGCTGGCACTCAGTTTGTCATTTGCTAGGCTGTGTTTGATGCTATTGGTACCACTATAGCCAAATGACATAATTGTTCTAAACAGCTGTTGGTCCTGGTATTCCATGACTGAGATTGTCTAAGGGTCACAGAAAATACTGTGGCACAGTACCAAAGAACCAGGGAGTAGGCCAAACAAGCAACAATTTCTCATCTCCAGCAAACTGAAGAGGTAATGTCTTCCAATAGACTCAAAATCCCAAAATCAGCTATACCTGGAAGCTACCTCAGAGATGTAGTCATCACCTAAAAGTCCTAAATACTACCAATAAAGCAACCCACCATAGACAACTTACAAACATCACCCCAGGAATTAACTTAAAATAAAGAAATGAGAAGACACTTAAACAAGATGCGACCCTAGACATCCAGTTCTCCAAAGACAAACCCGTGGGCAATGAGGTGGGACAATCCTAAAGCCCCCACCAGGCCTCTCTGAAGTGGTAACAACAAATCAATTAAATGAGGCTCTGGGAAAAAAATGAAATGAGAAATAATTTCTCAGATAGCTACAGAGATTACCAAAATATACACTATGCTTAGTGATGTTAAAGCAGACACAGACAAAAAAAAAAAATAGATGAGTTTAAGAAAATTATGGAAGCTCAGTGTAGGAACAAAATGGAATCCCTAAAGTACATTCAAGCAGACATTCAGGAAAACAAAAACTCCACTGAAAGTATTCAAAGCAGATTAGGCCAATGCCAGGACAGAATCTCACATATTGAAGACAGTTAACAACCAGGAAAATAAAGATTTCTCAAAAATAGCAAGGGATTATAAGAAATCAATCCAGCAGCTGCTAGATGAGACAAAGGAGAGTAGCTTAAGATTAATTGGAGTCAAAGAACAAGCAGGAGATATCGCAAATAACATGGAAAAAAATGCTCACAGACATCATGGCAGAAAACTTTCCTGGCAAAAAAAACAATATGACATACAAATAAATGAGGCATATTGAACTCCAATAAGCAATGATCAAAAAAAAATCTACAGCCAGGCATATCATACTCAAGATTCCAGAAATTCAACAAAAGAATAAAACCATAAAAGCCATTAGAGAAAAGAAACAAACCACCTATAAAGGAAAGCCCATCAGAATTACAGTTGATTTTTCAGCACAAATTCTCAAGCCAAGGAGAGCTTAGAGTGAAGCACTCCAAATTCTAAAGGAAAGCAACTTCCAACCCAGACTGACATACCCCACAAAACTATCTGTTGAAATTGATGGAGAAATAAGATATTTCCATGACAAAGAACATCTGAAGAAATTTATGACCACAAAACCAGTGTTCCAAAATGTTCTGAAGGACACTCTAGAAAGAGATTATAGGGACAACTCATGTTATGGGCCTTGATGGACAGCTATGGCTTCTTGGAAAATGGCAGAAAGAAATGAGAGAAGTGTGGCTTGAACATGAGTGACTGTACGAATGGGTCATCCATGCCTCTCTGTGATGAACCCTACTAGATCACGGTAAGTGACAAATGGCTTCCTGAGGCTTAGGACATAAACAGCTCGCCCAGCATCTCAACCCAGATGAATATAAAAATATGCATATACTGACATCAAAATGCCTAGAGTTGGGAGAGAAGACAAGATGGCCAATCAGTGAGCAACACAATACAAAGCCTCCTGGGAGAAACAACTCATATGCCAGAATAAAACACCCTGGAGAGACCCAGACAGAGGGAGATGGATCCCCTTGACACAGGAAGAAATTAAAACATAAAAAAGCTCATCAAATACATCAGGACTACAACTGAAACAGGTAAAAATTAAGGGACACAGCATTTTTGCAGTTACCCACCAAGTTTGCACTAGCTAGAATCTGTGCACTGCAGGCAGAGCCACTCAAACTTGTTCCCACCACCACTCACAGGAAGCACAGCAGCACTGAAGCCAGGGCTTGGTGAGCCCAAAGAGCAGAGCTGGTGAAGGGACCTCCATTAATCCACCATCAGTGCTGGGAATGAGACCCCACACACACAGGAAGGGTGTGACCAAATGGGCAAAATGTTGGAATTGGCCCGGAAGAGCCTGAACTGGGAGTGACAATGACTTCAGTTGGTTGCTTCCTCCCCAGAGCAGATTTGTGGGATTTGCTTTGACTGGGCTGTGCCCCTGGCCAGCATCCAATGAGCCAACCCAAATCGATTCCCTGTGCCTAGCATGCACTAACCAGGTGAAGGCACCTGAAGTTTGGCTGGTAAGGTGGAGAAGGGCAGGAATATACAGCTGCTGATTACACCTCAGTAACAACAGCAGTTAGGAGAGGGCAGAGGTCCCTCCCCAGCATGCTTTGGAGGAAACATGGCCAACAGGGAAGGGGGCTGGGACCTACACTGTAACCTGTGTGGAGGAAGTCAGGGCCATGACAGGAGAGAGAGGTAGGAGGAAGCCCGAAGCCCAGAACCCTGAGAGCACTGATCCAGGAGAAGAAAAAACAAGGGAGACTGAGGGTGGCAAACACACAACATCAGACGTGGCTTCAATGGGCATTAAGAGATATCTTCAAGACCTTGTAGATGAGCTCAAAACTGAAATCTTAAATCAGGTGGTAAAGCAGGATATGAGTAGAGTAATAAAAGAAATGCTCTCAGGAAGCATCTCTCAGGATGATACAGATGGAAGAAGGGAGGAACACAAAAAAAGGAGAGAAATATTCAATAAAGAATATAAAGAAAATACAGAATATATGAAGCAGATTCAAAGAGACTACCAGGAAATTAAAAACTCCATTGAAAGCTGGCAAAACTCCTTAAAAGAAACTAAGGATAGACTATCAAAACTTGAAGACAAGTTTGCAGTGAGTGATCATGAAAGGAAAGATCTCTTAAAAATAACAAGGAAACAGGCAGTAACAATACAAAGGCTAGAAGATGACAAGAGAATCTACAATGTAAGAGTAAGAAACGTGAATTAAGAAGCAGGAATACATACAGGTGAATTACAAAGGCTATTCACTGAAACAATTAAGGAACACTTCCCAAGCATGGGAAAAGAAAATGACATTCGGTTGTGTGAGGCATATAGAACTCCAGCCACCTACAACCAAAACAGATCTACACCCAGACATATAATAATCAAGATGCCAGAAATTCAATATAAAAACAGAATATTAAAAGCTGTCAGAGAAAAGAAACAGATTACCTATAAAGGTAAGCCCATCAGAATCACGGCTGACTTCTCATCACAGACCATCAGATCAAGAGGAGCTTGGAGCAAAGTGTTCCAAGCCCTGAAAGAAAATAACCTCCAGCCCAGATTGATGTACCCTGCAAAACTGTCACTAGAAGTTGATGGAGAAACAAGATGCTTCCATGACAAAGAGGAACTGGGGGAGTTTGTGACCACCAATCCAACCTTACAGAGAATACTGAAGGACATTCTAAAGAGAGAGAAAAAAATACCAGGATTTTAGGAACAGTGGCAGAAAATCCTCAATAAACAGGGCAGGCAGTAGAATGATGCAGAAAACTAGATAAAGGCAGAAAAATGGCATAGCAGAAATGAGGCAGAGAAGGATAACTAGAATCTCTAACATAGATCACCTTGATAACACTATATTGTTAATAGTACACCAGGATTTAAAACCCACATTATTCACACTATTCTGCTTAGATGTATTCTGTTCCAGTCATTCTACCTGTACTAGATTTGAAGGCACAGACAGCAATCCCAAAAATAACAGGATATAGTATGGTAATCATCCTTAATTTCCTATTAACTTAATCTAAAGCTCTGTATAACCTACATTGTTTTACCATGACTGATTATAATCAAATCTGGTTTGTTAGATCACCTTTTTGTATTGACAGATTTTATTCAAAGCTGTTATGATTGATAATATCAAGTCTGAGAGTATAGGCAACTGCACTTAAGGTGACAAGATCCACTACAATATCCACTATGGTTTGATTATTACCTGCCTTTCAAGTTTTATACTATCTACAATATTTTATTTTTACTAATATTGTTATTTACTGCTATACTCAATTATGCCTCATGATATAGACATTCTATTGAAGATAATAAAAAACAACACAGTAATCACTGTAAATCACAGTAATCATTGTACTGTGGTTTTATACAACTTTTTGGTTTCATGTTTTTATAGGAATTTGTTTTGTTTTGTCTTGCTAAGTTTTGTTTTTCCCTCTAATACCGAAAGTATAGAAATACATGCAGAGATTCATCCATGCATAGCTGTTTACACTCTCACTGTTTGACTATCTACTTTGTATGCTTTAATTTTGTAACTTGAGCAACTATTTCTAAGAGGACAATATGTAATTTATTAACTAGTGATTTCTTATTGTTTATCTTTTTTTAGAATTCTGTATTACCTCTACCCTTTACATGCTTTTGTTTCTCTTTAAATAAATTTTTTAAAAAAGAGATTATAGGGACTACAGTTCCATGAACCCCAACAGAAGGAACCCACCCAAGAAGGCAAACAATGAGAGGGAGGAGGGAAAATGGAGGGAGCCAAAAATAGGATAATAACACAATAAAGATAAGTTAATACATTTCAGATATAAACATCAATATTAATGGTCTCAGTTCACCACTCAAAAGACACATGCTGGCAGAATGGATCAAGAAGCAAGATCAAACATTATGCTCTGTACAAGAAATACATTTAGTTCAAAAAGAAATTTACAGACAAAGTCAAAGGATAGAAAACAATTCTCTATATGACAGGAACCCAGAAAAAAGCAATGGTAGCTATTCTATTTGCAGACAAAGTGAATTTCAAGCCAAGACTGATTAAGAGAGATGAAGCATGTCACTACATTCTCATAAAGGGAATGAACCGAGAGGAAGAGATAGCAATCATAAATATATATGCAACAAGTACCAGTGCATCCAACTATATAAAATAATTACTAATGGACATGAAAAATCAATAAGTCCTAATATAATTATATTGGGTGATCTCAAAACTCCTATCACAAAAAGACAGATCAACTCAACAAAAAAAACAATAATGAAATGTTAGAACTAAGTCAAACTTTTGAACAAATAGATTTAGTATATGTCTATAGAGTGTTCCATCCCACAATATCAAAATACACATTCTTCTTAGCTACACAACACACTAGAACTTGCTTCAGTAAATGCAAAGAAAATTATCCCATGCGTATCAGACCACAGTGCAATGAAATTGGAAATCCATGCCAAAGGAAACCACAAGAACTTCGTAACACATGAAAATTAAATAGCACCCTACTGAACAATCAATGGGTAACAGATAAAAATAGAGAAAAAGTTAAACAGTTTTTACAGTTGAATAATACTATCAATACAACATAGCAGAACTTGTGGGCACAATGAAAGCAATCTTAAGAGGAAATTTTATAGCAGTAAATGCCCTTATCAGGAAAACAGAGCATGGGCATATAAACAACTTAATGTTGAATCTCAAACTTCTAGAAAAGGGAGAACAGGCTAAATCAAAATCTTGTACAAGGGGGGAAATTATAAAGATCAGAGTAGAAAATAACACAGTGGAGACTAAAAAAACAATGTAACAAATCAAAGAGTTGGTTCTTTGAAAGATTAAATAAAATTGAAAAACCCTTAGGCAACCTTACCAAAAGTGGAAAGAAAAGACTCAAATCCATGCAGTTAGGAATGAAAAGGGTAAGAGAACCTACAGAAATCCAGAACATAATCTGCACCTAATTTAAAAACTTGTATTCTAATATGATAGAAAATACAAGAGAAATAAACAAATTCCTAGATAAATATGAATTACCAAAGATGAATCAAGAAGATATAAAAATCCTAAATAAACCAATATCAATTAATGAAATCAAAGATCTATTTAAAAAGCTATCAACAAAGACAAGCCCAGGCCCTGATAGATTCACTGCTGAGTTCTACAAGAAATTTAGCGAAGACCTAATACCACTACTTCTCAAACTCTTTAATGAAATTGAAAGGGAAGAAATACTTCCAAATTCATTCCTAGAAGCAAGCTTTCCCTGATACCAAAACCAGAGAAGGACCCAACTAAGAAAGAGAATTATAGGCCAATTTCCCTAATGAACATTGATGCAAAAACCCTCAATAAGATACTGGCAAACACACTGCAGCAAATCTCAAAAAAGATTGTACACCATGATCAAGTGGGATTTATCCCAGGGATCCAGAGATGGTTCAACATACATAAATCCATAAATGTAATACAACACATTAACAGAGCCAAGGACAAAAATTATATGATCATCTCAATAGATGCAGAAAAGCTTTTGACAAAGTTCAGCACCTATTCATGATAAAAAAAAAAAAACTCTACAGGTTTTGAAATAGATGGTCTTTATCTCAATCTGAAAAGGCCATCTATTACAAACCAATAGCCAATGTCATACTAAATGGACAAACTGAAAGCTTTCACTCTAAAATCTGGAATAAGGCAAGGATGTCCACTGTCTCCACTCTTATTCAAGATAGTTTGGAAACTTTAGTAGGACCACTTAGATAAGAGAAAGAAATAAAAGCAATAAAGATAGGAAAGGAAGAAGTTAAACTATCATTTGCAGATGATATGATGCATTATATAGAAGATCTCAAAATCTTCACCAAAAGGCTACTATGTTTAATAAGCAAATTCAGCAACATAACTGGGTACAAATTCAACACTCAAAAATCAATAGCTTTCCTGTACTTAAATAACAAACTTGCTGAGAGACAAATTAGGGAAACAACATCTTTTAGAATAGCATCCCAGAAAATGAAATACCTAGCAATCAATCTAACAAAGGAGGTAAAAGATCTCTACATTGAAAACTACAGTACTCTGAAAAAGGAGATTAAAGGGGATATTAGAAAATGGAGAGATATCCCATGCTCATGGGTAGAAAGGACCAACACGCTGAAAATGTCCATACTTCCAAAACTGTTATACAGATTCAATGCAATCTCAATAAAAATTCCAATGGCATATCTCACAGAATTAGAGAGCACAATCCTAAAATTCATCTGGAATAAGAAGAGACCTAGAATAGCAAAGGCAATCCTGGGCAACAAAGACAAGACAAGGAGCATCACAATAATTGACTTGAAATTATACTATAAAGCTACCATGATTTATAGTGGTGGTACTGGCAAAAAAAAAAAAAAACAGATCAATGGATCAGATTAGAAGATGCAGAAAGAACTCCAGACACACTAAGCCACCTCATCTTTGACAAAGATGCCAAACACATTCACTGGAAAAACTCGCTCTATACATACCAAAGTTTAAAACTGGACCCATATCTTTTACTATGTGCTAAGCTAAAATTGGAATAGAACAAAGATCTTAATGTTAAACAGAAACATTAAATCTGCTGGAAGACAGAGTAGGTAAAACTCTTGAAGAAATTGGTGTAGACAACGAGTTTATGAACAAAACCCAGATTGCACATAAACTATCACAAAGAATAAACAAATGGGATCTCACTCTATTGAAAAGCTTTTGCACAGCAAGATAAACTAGCAGCAGAGTGAAGAGACAGCCCACAACATGGGAGAAAAATATTTGCCAGCTGTTCCTCAGACAAAAGATTACTATTGTAGAATTTATGAAGAACTCAAAAAAATAAGTCCTTCCAGATATAAAGACCCAGTCCAAAAATGTACATCTGAGATAAATATACATTTCTCAGATGAAGAAAAATTGTTCAACATCACTGGTCATTCAAGAAATACAAATTAAAACAACACTGAGATTCCAACTCAACCCAGAAAGAATTGCTAATATCAAGAAATCAAGGAATAACAAATGCTAGAGGGGCTTTGGAGAAAAGGAACCATTCTCCACTGTTGGTGCAACTATAAATTGGTGCAACTATTGTGGAAATCAGTGTGGCATTTCCTCAAAAAACTAGGACTGGAGGATCCTTTTGACTCAGCTATTCACTGTCTGTGTATCTTCCCAAAAGAATTTTAAAAATCATACCACAGAAATATATGTGCACCCATGTTTATAGTAACACAATTTATAATAGCCAGATCTTGGATGTCCATCAAATGAGAGACAGATAAAAAAATATATGTGGTATTTTTATATAATGGAGTACTACTCAACCATAAAGAATGATAAATTGGACACTTGTATAGGTAAATGGATACAACCTTAGACCATACTCATTAGTGAAATGCATAAGACACATATGTGTAAACATTGTATTTGTCTCATTAGTGTGAGAAGCTGAATGAAAGAACATATGTATATGTATTGATTATAATTACAAAAATTTAAGATTGTGATATGCAAGTAAATGGAATTCTTTTTTCTTTTTTTAAAATTTATTTTATTTTTCAAATCTATTTTAAATAGATTTTTATTTTTCAAATCTATTTTAACTAGATTTATAAAAAACAGATTTTTTTGGAGAGAGATAAAGATGCAGATCAGTAAGCAGCAAAATAGTGAGCCTCTCTGAGAGAAACAGCTCAGCTGCTGGAATAAAACATCCTTGAGAAGACCAGACAGAGAGAAATGGATCCTCTTGACCCAGGAAGAAACTAAAGGGAAAGGAGTAAATCAGACTCGCAGTTGCAGTGCTCTCACAGCCAGAGCCACAGTCATGCTGAAGTCGGGTGTTGGTGAGCCCAAGGGAGAACAGAGCTGGTGTGGAGACCTGCACTCACCCACAGTAAGTGCTTGGAATTTGACCCTCCTATGGGAGAGGGGTGACTGACAGGACAGGCCTGAACAAGGAACGGCAATGACTTCAGTTGGTTGCTCCCTGCCCAGAGCAGATTAGTGGGATCTGCTTGGGCTGGGTCACACCCCTGGCTGGGACCCAATAGCTAGAGATGAAATTGTCCCTGAAGTTGTCCTGAGCTGGTTCTGTTAATGCAGCACACACTAACATGGTGAGGGCCTCCACTGGTTGACTGCCTCAGAGGGTAGGGGCCAGCCTACACTGCTCTGTTTGCACCTCAAAACCAACAGCAAACTGGAGAGGGCAGAAATCCCTAGCCAGTGCACTTCAGAAGAATCATAACCAAAAAGGAAAGGGGCTGGGACCTCCACCATACATCTGTATGGAAGAAACCAGAAACATGACAAGAAAAAGAAATAAGAAAAAGCCTCCAGCCCTCTACCCAGGGAATATCAGCCCAGAAGAGGTAAATATAGAAGAGATTGAGGGCAGCAAACATGCAATATTGGACATGGCATCAGCTGACATAAAGAAATATCTTCATGACATTATAGATGAACTCAAAACTGAAATATTAATAAAAGTAAAGCAAGATATAAGAAGATTAATAAAAGAACTGCTAAGCACCTCTCAAGAAGAAACAGATGGAAGAATGAAGGAGCACATAAAAAGGAAAGAAACATTTGAAGAAGAATGTAAATAAGCCTGGAATACATGAAACAGATTCAAAGAGATTACCAAGAAACTAAAAACTCCTTTGAAAGCTGGCAAAATTGCCTGAAAGAACCTAGAGATAGAATAACAAAACTTGAAGATAAGTTTGCAATGTGTGATTGCAAAAGTAAAGATCTCTTAAAAATAACAAGGAAACAGTAACAATACAAAAGCTTGAAGACGATAAGAGGCTCTATATCTTAAGAATAAAAAATGTGAGTGAAGAAGCAGGGGTAAACACAAAGGAAATACAAAGGCTATTCACAGAAATAATTAAGGAAAACTTCCCAAGCATATGAAAAGGAAATGACATTCAGATGTATGAGGCATACAGAACTCCAGCCACCTACAACCAAAACAGAGCTACACCCAGACATAATAATCAATACCCCATAAATTCATCACAAAAACAGAATATTAAAAGCTGTCAGAGAAAAGAAACAGATCACCTATAAAGGCAAACCCATCAAAATCATGATAGACTTCTTGATGTAAACCATCAAATCAAGAAGAGCTTGGAGCTAAGTATTTCAAGTCCTGAAAGAAAATAACCTCCAACTCAAATTGATGTACCCTGAAAAACTATCTCTCAAACAAGATGCTTTCATGACAAAGAAGAACTGGGAGAGTTCATGACCACCAATCTAACCCTACAAAAAAAATACTGAAGGACATTCTAGAGAGAGAGGGAAAAAACACCAGGATTTCAGGAATAGTGGCAGAGAGGCCTCAATGAATGGGGCAGACAGTGGAATGAAGGAGAAAAGTAGACAATCAATGGCAGAAAAATAGCATAGCAGAAATGAGGCAGAGAAGGTTGGCTATAATCTCTAACATAGATGGCCTTGATACACTAACAAAAAGAAACACAGGCAGAGTAGACCAGGAGACAGGATCCATCTAGATACTCTGTATAGGAAATATTATTAACCTGAAAGAGAGTTTATGGACCAAAAGTCAAATATGAGAAAACAATACTCTATGTGGCAGGCAACCAGAAAGAAATAGGGGCAACTCATCCAGCACCTGCAGATAGGTTGGAAAGACATGATACTTTGATGCAGTAGAGAATTACTCAGCTACAACGAAGGAAAACCTTGAGGCTTTTGTAGGTAGAGGAGTACAACTTAAGATCAAGCCCAGGGGTAAAAAGGTTCATAGCTAATTAGGTAAATAGCGGGTCCCCCCCCCAATCTAAAAACTAAAGGAGTTAGTGGGACCCAAAATGTACAATGCACCCTGTGAAAGTAAAAGGGGAGGAATTGTCTAAAGAAAAGGAAGGCAGAGGATATTGTTAATAGTATATCAGGATCTAAAATCCACATTATTCTCACCACTCTGTTTAGTTTGATTATATTCTGTTCCAGTTTTTCTACTTGTACTAGATTTGAGGGCAGAGACAGCTATCCCCAAAATAGCAGGATATATTATGGTAACCATCTTTAATTTCCTATTAACTTAATCTGAAGTCCTGTATAACTTACACTGTCTTATTATGACTGATCTTATATGAATCTTGTTTGTTAGGTTGCTGTTTTGTATTGACTGATTTTATTTGAATCTGTTATGATTGATAGTATCAAGTCTGAGAGTATAGACAACTACTCTGAAGACGACAAGTTTCACTAGGATATCCACTCTGGTTTGACTATTACCTGCTTTTGAAGTCTTATAATGTCTCCAATGTTTTGTTTTTAGTAATATTGTTAGTACTGCTTTGTTCAATTATACTGTGCCAGATGATATAGACAATTCTATTGAAGATAACAAGAGACATCATTGTAGCTCACCTTGTATTGTGGTTTTATATGACTTTTTTGTTTCATGTTTTTCTAGGAATTTGTTTTGTTTTCTTGTGCTTTGTTTTTCACTTTAACACAGAAAGGATAGATATACATGTAGAGAGTTATGCATGTGTAGAACTTCTAAACAGTTTATGAGACCTGATTATATAATGCATGATGAAATGAACAACTATTTTGAAGGAAAAGAGACACTATGGTACCCAGTGCTAATTCTGTAGTGTCATGATGTGAAATCCAGCAATACTATTATTTTTGTTCAGAGTGATTTTAGTCTGTTTTGTTTTGTTTAATGTCAACATACATGAAGGTATGGACAGCTATTTTGAAGAGAATAAGAGACACTATGACAGCCATTGTTGACTTCCTTATTGTCTGGTCTTGAAGACCTAAAATGCCTTCATCATCCTGTTCTGATCAGTTTTATACTATGTTGTTTTGCATAAACTCACTGTATGTGAAGATCTGGACAACTATTTGGAAGAAAACAATAGACAATATGATAGATAGTGAAGATCTCCAGTTGTATTGCTTTGAAATCTGTGTCTCTTATGTTGCTTTCCTATGTTCTGTTTTGTTGTTTTCATGTTTAATTTTAGCCTCTTTAAAATAAAATTTTTAAAAAAAATTTTTCAAATCTGTTTTATTTTTCAAATCTATTTTATTTTTATATATAAGTATATATGTGTATGTACATAAAACTAGTTAAAATTATTATACTACTGATTTATTTTAGTTCATTGAAGAGAACAATTTGTGCTAGTATTGCTTGGACAGTTGAATGCAGACGTTTTAATGCTCCATGTATGTACCATTGTTGCTCCCTGATTGACAGATTTTAAAATTTTGTTCTAGGTTTTTCCTTCATTTTTTTCCTTTTATTTCTCCTTGAAATAAAATAGATTCAAAAAACAAATGAGAATTCCATTCACTTGCACATCACAACCTCATATTTTTCTAATTGTAAACCTTTCATTAAAACAATATTAACTTGTTGCTTCCCTCCCTAACTGGTGTAGGAATTTAGAAAGTTCAGACTGTTTGCAGAATAAGGCCCAGGCTTCATCACTCAAAGGCCAATATCTGAGAGCTGAGATTGGTGGGAAGGAATCAGGCTTATTCAAGGGCTTGTTACCTCAGAAGATACAGGGGCTATCACCCTCAAAGCTCTATCTCTGGAGACTCAGGAATATGAAGGGCTTTATAGGAAGGGAAAGGAGGATCAGGGTAGAAAGATCATGTGTTCAGTGGGGTCTTCAGACCCAAGGTGTGTTCTCTTTTTCCATCTCCACAACAATGCAACAAACCTTAACCTCCTGGAGCCACCTCTTCAAGTTATTTTTAAACATGTTTTTCTACAAGTTAAACCTCACTCTAATTTACTCATTCTTTGTTAATATATACAAAGAATCTAAAAAATAAAGAGGCAGGATACATATCATTATATTATCTGAAAATCTGCAGATGCACTGAGCTGTGCCAACCTAAAGAAAAAGTATTTAGCATTTCAGATCCTGTGTGCCTGGTGCTGGGCATCAGATGCAGGGTCTAGTCCAAGCCTCATCCTCAGACCCATTTTAACTTCATTTTTTAATCTTGAAACAAGTTCTTCCTAGGTCACTAAATTGACTCAATGAAATTTGAACTGGCCATCTTCCTACCCAGGACTCTCACAATGCTGGGATTAACAGTCTTAACTCCACACTTGGCTAGCATTTAACATAACAACTCAGGTGGGGTTTCTCTGCAGAATTTAGAATGCCAGCCCAAAGGGAGTGGACCTGAAAGGGATTAGGGAGGGAAAGCAACCTTTCAGAAGAGTAAAACAGGGAGAAGCAAAAGCACTTCTGCTAAGGTCAATTCCCACATAAGCAGCCATTGTCATAAAATCAATAAGAGTTTTTATTAAAAATAGTTTATTACAAATGGTGTTGGAAAACTTGGCTTTCCACATGCCAAAGACTGATAATAGACCCATGCCTATCGCCATACACTAAACTAAATTCAAAATGAATCAAGGATCTAAATATTAAAACAGAAACACTAAATCTACTGGAAGACAAAGTAAGTAAAAATCTTGGAGACATAGGGGTAGGGAGAGAATTCATGAATAAAATGCAAACCACACAGGAAATACTTCAAAGAATCAACAACTGGGATCTCATATTACTAAAAAGTTTTTGTACTTCAAAAGAAATCACCAACAAAGTGAAAAGAAAACCCACTGAATGGGAAAGAATCTTAGCCAATAATCCCTCAGACAAAGGACTTATATCCAGAACATATAAAGAACAGAAAAACATCAAGCCCCCCAAATTCAAAGACCCTTTCCAAAAATGGGCATCTGAGATAAAAACACAGTTCTCAGATGAAGACATACAAATGGCAAGTGAATACATGAAGAAACATCACTGGTCATTCAAGAAATGCAAATTAAAACAACACTGAGGTTTCATTTCACCCCGGAAAGAATGGCTGACATCAAAAAAACAACTGGTAGCAAATGTAGGCAAGACTGCAGAGGTGGGGGGTGGGGAAGGAACACTTCTACACTGTTGGTGGGAGTGCAGACTGGTTCAACCACCATGGAGGTCAGTATGGAGAGTCCAAAAAACCAGGATTGGAAGTTCCATTCAACCCAGCTATTCCCCTCCTAGGTATTTTCCCAGAAAAATTGAAAAGGTCATGTCACAGTGATATATATACATCCATATTCATAGCAGCACAATTTGTGATAGCTAAATCTTGGAAACAACCAAAATGCCCATCAGCTGCAGAGTGGATGAAAAAAATGTGGTATTTTTATACAACTGAATACTACTAAGCTATAAAAAAGGATAATCTTGAGTCCTTTATCAGTAAATGGAGGCAACTTAAGAATAGCCTCATTAGTGAAATAAACAAGACTCACATTAGTAAATATAATTGTCTCTCTAGTGTAAAAAATAAAAAGAATGGACAGAATAATGGTATCCAAAAAGTATAATAAATATAAAAGTATAATTGATATAATAACTATTGTAAAAGTGAAAGGGAAGGAAAGTGCTCTAAAGGATATAATGATATGTATATGTACAGTGTGTAAATAGATGACCATATTACTGAGATTTTGTTAGATCATTGAACAGAAGAGTTTGTACTGTCAATGCTTAGTGTCTAGCCACTTTTTATGCTTTGATTTTGCAACTTCAGCAACTATAGTTAACAATATGTAATGTGTCAACTAGCGATTTTATGATATTAATTTTTTTGAACTCTGTATTCTACTTTTCTTCTTGTTTTTTCTATTTTGTCTTTTTAAAATTTTCTTTTCTTTCTCTCTTAAAATAAAATAAATAAGTAAACCAAATTAAATAGCTTATTACATTGAGAAAATAACTAGACCCCCAGTAAAGTTCAATCACACTAAAATTAATCAGAAATTTGAATAAATGTTTTAATCAACAAGTCAAATTTCTTTTCAAAAATATAGCATGAATTATACCATACAAAAAGTTCTTTCCTAGATTGTATTTGAAAAACTCATATTTTATAGTAGTGAACATCTAATTCTTATTATTTGTTCTTATAAACTTACAAGACAGAAATTTAAAATTGTCTTTTTTTTGACAACATACTAAGGTAGAACAGATTGAAATTGAATAAGGGTTTCACCTTCATAGCATTGTTTCCTGTTCATTGTGCCCCAAAGTTCATTACTATGTTAATACCCCCCAAAATTTTTCCTGCCTCATGTTGACTGCTATGGTAATGGGTAGAATAACATTTTTAAATTTTATGAGATATGATTTAAAATTGAGTTTCCACAAGTTCACCAAAGTATGAAGTCTCTAGATTTGTAATGGACACATCGCATTAGTAAGATTTGAATGAAATTTTGCAAAGAAATCTCCCCAGCATTTGCCTATCAACAGAAAAAGTAGATTTTTTCCAATTATATTTGCAAGAGTTTTGCCATAGAATAAATTACAGCACATAACAGCAGTGGAAGGCCAAATCAGGGATGTTTACCCTGAGGTCACTTCCTCCTTCCCCTATTACAACTTCCTTTTTCTTTTTCCAGTGCATGTGAGGAAAATTCCAATCAGCTCCTCACGCATCATCAATGCCCCCCCCTAAGCACCACCTCCAGTCACAGGTTCTATATGCCCCATATTACAGAAAGGTTACATATGACCCTATATTCTGGGCAAATGAAACAGCCCAGCTGCCATGGGTTGTGTGCTCCTTTCCACATCCTCAATTCAGTAAGCCTGTTCATTCTATACTTCTGCTTCTCTATGGCACCAGAATAATCTATCATTATGGTGCAATTACTTGGATGGCAGAGTGCATTAGCTCCTGGGAACCACTCCCAGTTCGAGCTCCCCTGGCTATGAACCACCTATTTTTTTCCTCCAGGACTGTTTACTTGCTGCTGCTAATCTGCATGCAACAGAGACCTTCCTCACTCATCACAAGTGAGGTGCCACCTGATGTTTTCTGTTTCCGTTCCTAAAATTCGCAAGCTTGCATCAGAAAACATCCTTGCCACCCGTGGACAGAGATACCAGTTTTCATGCTCCTTAGGCCATACAGCCTGAGGCAAAACTGTTATTTTTTGTTCCCTGAGACCCCTCTCTGCACTCTTTGGTGATGGCTGGGATGAGAACGGGTGTTGGGACCTTTGTGTCACACTTTCAAAACAGGTGATGACTTTTTTTGATAGGTGTGATCCAGGAGAGCTTCCATGTTCTTTGGGGGAGAGCTAAAGCTCTTATGTTCTGAGGCGAAGTTGTTCTCTCAGCTCACTTATAATTCAGTCATGGGGACAATTCCCTGTCCCTCAGGCACACCTCTGGGGTGCCTGGTTCATAACCTTGGTGCTCTTGGCAGCAAGAAGGCTATAAGCAGATATTTTATTTATATTTTTGTCACAGTGGTGGCAAGTTGGCAGAAACCCTTCATTTTTAGGCCTTCTTCACTTAGAGGAAGTGTCTTTCTCTCACTCTCTCTTATATGATGGTCCAAATACTTCTGGCTTGCTCTGCCCCACCAGGAACTCTCCCTCCCTCCCCACCGGACCCCTTAGATGATGCGTCTCCTGTCTTTACGGCTCCTCCCATCTATCTCCCAGACCAAATCCCACAGCTTTCTCAGCCAGAGGTTTCTGTGCCCCCTGCACCATACTCTCCCCCTTTTTAACCCCTAGTAGTCTCTAATCCTTCCCTTAGTTTCTCTCTCCAGTCTCCAATTTCTCAATCCCCTCCACCATGCGCCATATATTCCATCAGATGGCTCTTTTTGTCCTTTACTCCTGCATCACCATTTTCCATGCCAGATCACCATACTTGGCCTTGTGTATTTTAGTCACCTAGCGGACCACATGATTCTCAGCAGCCAGCCATCTTGCTGCAGCTCACACGGAGGACAGCTGCCATCTTATGGTCCTCCACCACAAGACAATGTGCCACCATCTTGCAGTCCCTCATCATGGGACCAGCAGCAGCCATCTAATTGTGGCTCTCATGGTAATCAG
This sequence comes from Hydrochoerus hydrochaeris, assembly GCA_004027455.1. Classification (NCBI taxonomy): domain Eukaryota; kingdom Metazoa; phylum Chordata; class Mammalia; order Rodentia; family Hydrochaeridae; genus Hydrochoerus; species Hydrochoerus hydrochaeris. The sequence continues at coordinate 9,430 of PVLA01009693.1, read as the reverse complement.
TCATCATCTTGTGTTTCTCTGTCACATGGTGACAAGCAGCCATTTTATAGTCAGTCACCCGGTAATTTTCTGGTAACAGACACAGATGCCTGCTGGGCAGTTGGCTGCTCGGTGGCCATCTACAGCTCCCACTCCACAGTCTTCTCAGCCTCAGTCCCTATTCCCCCTCCAAGAACAGGCTGGTCCCTAAGGACTAGTTCATATTCATGTTCTTTTTTTTCCCCCTCACTGACCTATCTCAGAGTAAACATAAATTAGGTTCCTTTTCTGCTATTCTTATTTCAAGAGATCTCAATCTACAAAAAGGTTCACACTAGTCTATTTATTATAGTTTAAATTGGCCAAATATATTTGAGTGCACTCTGAGTTTGTAACATGTTTGTCAGTCTATATATCTGTTGTCTGTTTTTCCAGTCTGTTTATACTGTACAGATTATCTGTCCATGTTTGTCCATTTGTCTGCTCTACAAATAGCTGATCCTTTTTATTTGAGCTCAACAATCTTTGTTCCTTTTTCTTTTGCATTTTCAGACCATTTAATCAAGGTTTATTTGGGTTATAGATTTTAAAAGCATGTTTCCACCTAAGTTGCCAGCTAGTGAAAATGATGCTAAACCTAGTTAAACAAAATCCCTTGGGGTGAGGAGACATTGGACAGGACTTCAACTGATGAATAAGAAAGTGGCCACCTTGTAACTTTAAATGGCCCTTGTTCATTAATCAGAGGCCCCAATAATCTCCATAGCCTTATGGGAGACACCCCAACTAAAGTTAATATGACTAAGACAATTCATTGTTGCTGATCTGATGGGGCCTTCAAATATAAAATTGGGATTGTTTATGATGATATTTTCTTTCAGATCCAGACATCTGCCTTTTTCTTGTGCTCCAGCCAAAAGATTCAAATCAAATCAACATGAGGTCATCAGCCAAATGATAATTTTGAAACAAAAATTTATGTAAAGTCCATCAACAAAAGGACCTAAGAGCCAATGTGTTACAATTGCTATAACCTAAAAGCACTTTATAAACTTAACTGTCAGCCCTACTTTTCATGCTTTGATTATACATGCTTTATACTTTGATTATGCATGCTTTGAATAAAGTTTATTCTTGCCTAAAAGGTGCCAAGCCCCAAGGTATCATAGAAGATATATTAAATTCTCTTTATATTCCTTTTACTGTGATCCACCAGATCTTTTCCAGAAAAACGTTATATAACACATATGGGGCCATAATTAACTATACTCAGCTGGCCTTTAATGACACTACAGCTGATCTCTCTCCTAAATAAAAAGGTAAAATTAATAAAACAGGCCATCCTCCAAAATCGGATGGCATTAGACATTCTAACAGCACAGGAGATACTTTATAAAATTGTAAAACTTAAATGTGTGTATGACAAATGAATGACATGTCAGTTTCTAAAATTTCCTGGACCTTATCCTTATCTTCCTTATGGGAAGCCATTACTAAAATCATGCTCATAAACACCCTGTTGATTCTATTATTTAAGTCCTGCATACTTAACTGATTCTTTGCCGTTGTCTCCTTTAGACTTAAAGCTGTAAATCTACACAAGATGAAAATGCCTGCTATCTACAGAGGATCACTAGTTAAAAGCTCTGCAGAGTATCCCTAACTGCAATTCAAAAACTTCAACCCTCTTCAGCCTAAAGAAGTCAGATCAGTCTCTGCCCATTATCCCTCATGGAAGTTTTGGTTACTTCAGAGAAAAATTGCTACAGGCAGCTTAGTCAGTTAAAAATATTATAGGCAGTCAGACAGGGCTAGGGCCGCAAAATATCCAGCACAGAGAACCAGATGTCTTGTGACTGTGGAGGAGAGAGATACCTCCTGCTGTGGGCCAGATCCCAAGACAAAAGGCTAAACTTGGCCCTCAAACCCCACAGGGAGACCTTCTCAATATGGCTTTTTGTGTTTTCAACAACAGAGATAAAAATCAAAAGAAAAAATAACAATCTGATCTTTTAGCAGTGACACTTGGAGCTCTAAGACAGGTAAACTCAGACAAGGTGGAGCCGCCATGCTTCAAGTGTGACAAAAAGGACACTAGACAAGAGAGTACCCCCTCTGAAATCTCAAGGGCCAGTGAAAGAGTGACTGTCCTAGCCACCAGAGAGCAAGTAAGCCATCCTCTAAATCCTTGCCCTCACAGGAGATCTCGTCACCACTGCATTCATCTCTGGCTGATCTAGTTGGACTTGCTACTGAAGACTGATGGGGCTTGGTTACACAGCCCCCATTAAGGTGTCCTTCTCAGAGCCCCATGTCCCACTAGAGGTCTCAGGTAAGACATTCTCTGTACTTGTGGACATAGAGGCCATGTATAGTGTTCTTCTTGAGTTTTCAGGCCATTGTATTAAGTCCTCAGTCTCTATAGTGGGTGTTGATGGCCAATCTACACAGCCCCTGCAGACAGGGCCTATTCCATGCAGGTTCTAGACTCTTCTTTACCCATAGCTTTTTAATAATTCCAACATGTCCCACACCTCTTTTAGGTAGGGATCTTCTTCAAAAGCTTAACTTCTCCTTTACCTTCTTCCTCAGCGAAGCTCTCATCCTCCAGACACCCTCACAGTGCCCTGCAAATCCATCCCCTCCTTTCCCTCCTTCTCTGGTTGATCCCTTAGTTTGAGATACCTCCAACCCCACCCACGCTACCCATGTCATGCCTATTTTAATTTGTCTCAGGAATTCTTCAATTTTTCCTTGCGTTCTCCATTATCTTATAGCTTCCAAACATTTATGGGGACTTAAACCTGAGACAACAGTTTTCTTAAACTTACCCATTCACTCTATAATACTGCCATTCTCCCAGTACTCAAGCCTGATGGGTCCTATAATCTGATACAAGACCTCAGGGTAATCAATGATGCTCTTACTCCAATTCACCCAATGGTGCCAAACCTTGTACTATGTTCTTTCATATCCCTCCCTCCACCACTCACTTCATAGTCCTAGACCTTAAAAATGCCTTTTTATCATCCCCCCTACACCCTGATTGTCAGGATTCCTTTGTGTTTATGTAGACTGACCCAGACACTCTGAGGTCTCAACAACTTACACCTGTCATCTCTATAGTAAAACCTCTCCCCCTTCCTTTCCTATTCATCAACTTCACAGTCACACCCCCCTGGTCAGGACTGGCAGGTAGATGTCAGACACATGCCCCACCACAAAACTCTCACATATCTTCTCACCTTTGTTTGTACTTTTTCAGGATAGTTAAAAGCTTTTCCCACAACCAGAGAGACTGCTAATGTAATTACTAAACCTCTATTACAGGAAATCATCCCAAGGTTTGGTTTACTTCAGAGTATTCAGTCAGATAATGGTCCAGCCTTTATTCCTCAGATCTCTCAACAGGACTACAACTAAAATGGAGTGGCCCCTACCTGATCTTCCTTGGCACTTCAATGGTTCCAAGGTCCCTGGACTCCCATCCTGGTTATTACTCAAGCTAAGCAGTGTCCTCCTAACCCTAACACCCCTCACTGTAGACATTCTGAGTGGTTATCTCATCTCCTATCTCCTGTCTCCATCTCACCGAGGCGCCACAGCCACAATTTTCAGGTCATATTTTGTTATCCTATTTGGTTCCTGATCCCTTTATATTCTATTCGTTAATTTTTTCACTATAATTGTCTTAGTTCTCTCTGCCCTCAGCTGTTTAGTTAAACATGAGACTCCTATAGGTCTAAGATCTCACGTCACTTACAGTGACACATCCACAGCCCTCCCCATGCCTACTCTATAATTTTCCAAACATGATTCAACTGTTAGGCCTTATATTTCTTATTCTTTCCAGCTCAACTCCTAAAACAAGGACCAGTCCTACCTACACTTTTAACTTCTACCCTTTCAGATGGGGGAATAATTTCCTCTCATAACTCCACCTCTCCCAACTCCATGCTTATTTTTCAGATTCTTCCTCACCATGGCCCTGATGCAATGACACATTTGGATCAAGGGCACTTTTCCACCTCTCCCAACTCCATGCTTATTTTTCAGATTCTTCCTCACCATGGCCCTGATGCAATGACACATTTGGATCAAGGGCATTTTTCCTTCTACCTTTCCTGGGTCCTTTAATTATGATAGTGATCTGCCTCCCCATAGCACCTTGTGTTTTTATTTCTCCAGTCTAAGATGCGAGCATTCAACAATGATTAATTCCTTGTCCTGGCTGAAGCGCCTGGTACCAGCTTCTACGTGGGCGTCAACTGTCATCCTGTCAACCTTCCTAAAGCCCAAAACAGGGCCCCCTTTCAGCAGGAAGTAGAAAGAGAGAGACTCCACCCTTTTCCTAACAATAAAAGGATGGGAATGAAAGAGTTTTGCCCTGGAATAAATTACAGGACATTATGGTGGTGGAAAGCCAATTCAGGGATGTTTACCCTGAGGTCACTTCCTTCTTCCCCTGTTACAACTTACTTTTTCCTTTCCCAGTGCCCACGAAGAAAATCCCAATCAGCTCTTCCTGAGTCATCAATGCCCACCCTAAGAACTGCTCCCAGTCAAAAGTTACATATGCCCCATACCCCATATTCTGGTCAAAGGAGACAACCCAGCTGCCATGGGTTGTGTGCTCCTTTCCAGATCCTCAACTCAATAAACATGTTCATTTTGTACTTTTGCTTCTCTGTTGCACCAGAATAATCTCACAATATTTTCAATATGGACTTCCTTACTTCAACCTGCTATCCATGCCACAGCCCCAAACTCTGTTCCCTGTAAATTTGTCTCCATTATCCCTCAAACAAAGCAGTCCTGGTGGTCACCTGAGTCTCTTCTCTGTGCTCTCTTCTCCCTCCTAATACTATCTATGCTACAAGATGCACCTGTCTCATTCCTCCTCGCTCCTTAGCTCCACCTTGGCTCAAACTCCCTTTCACTTGTCTTTGTGATAATTTTCTCACTGCTTTTCTGTCTCAAGAATCCTGTTTTCTATTCCAGCTGTTACACTGGGAATTATAATAAGATTTTTCTCTCTAGTTCCTGATACAGAGCCCCTAAACCCTTGTCATTCATTTCCTGAGCAACTGTGGTGCCAGGGATGCTAAGAAAATCTGTTGTTCTTTTTTTTTTTTTTTTTTTTTTGAGAATCTGTTGTGCTAATGATTGATCTTTGATCTGAGTTCTTGAACAGAGCTCCTAACCCTTAGACTTTGCTGGGTGACAGGAGAGGCAATTCAGGGTGAATGCCTGGGTGCGTGTGACAGAAAAAGAACAGCCCTGATTAGAAGTTTTCACCCAACCCCATTCCTGTCCTTTGGGAAGAAAGTGGCCACAGGATGGGGTAATAATCATCAAACCAACTGCGCTTGTGTGCTCACATCCCAAATCAGCTTTCTGGGAAACTGAATTGCAGGATACCAACCCAGTGTGTGCGGGAAAATTGTTGGTATGTCAGGAAAAACTCTCACACATTTTGTAGCCAGAATGTGATAAATGTTAAAACTATCATAGGAGAAAGCAGTTAAATAGTGTTTTTCCTAATATAGCAACAATGGTTTCTATAAAACTCAAAACTTACAGCAACCTCCATTACCTAACAACTGAAGGATAACCTCAATAATCTCTACCTCCCGTCTTTCCTACTCACTGAAAGAGTGAGCCAGGAGGAGCATCGACTCCTTCCTTTTGGGTGCACACATCAAATGGGGCCTTCACAATCCCTTTGAAGCGGTGTTGATATAGAACTAAAGAATCCAATGGAGGTCTGGGGATTTAGCTCAGCAGCATAAGTTCCAGCCTGGCAAATACGAGGTCATCAGTTCAATCCCAGGTACAAAAAAAAAAAAAAATCTAATGGGAAGTACTTCAAAGCCAACATAAAGCAAAAAACCAGATCTATTACCTGTGTATCATCAACATGGACTCAAAAATATGTTGTGAGCATAGCATAGAATATATGATTAGGATAAACTTTAAGCAAAAACTTTAACACACACCAAGCTTAAAAATGCATAGACTGTACCTAGAGATACATGCCTGTAATCCCAGCACTCAGGAGGCTGAGGCAGGAAGGTCATGAAATCAAGCCCAGCAAGAGCGATTTAGCAACTTAGTGAGTGTCTGTCTCAAAATAAAAAATAAAAATCAGGTGGTGAGGGAGCTCAGTGCCAAGCCCCTAGCTTCAATCCTCAGTACTCAAAGTGGGGGCCTCTAGAAAAGGATACGAAACCCACAACAGGACTTACCACTGTGGAAGCAAGGTCAGCTGGGCCACAGGCCTCCTCCACACCTGTAGCATTTTATTTCTTTTAAAACTACATCAAATACATGATGCAAATAGAAAAAAAAATTAAAATCTTTAGTTCTAAGTGATAAAAATACAGATGTTTATTGTTTCATCCTTTGTTTTCCTGTATTCTAAACATTTTAAATAAAACTCAAGTGTACATATCTAGCAAAAGTCCTCCTGATAGTACATAGCTTAGTGGCACAGCACCTGCCTGGCAAGTGCAAGGTCCTAAATTCTATTCCCATTGCCAAAAAAAAAAGTTCTCTACATAAACCCTTTTATTGATTCATGAACTATAGTACAGGAGAGAGTGGGGAGTGTGAGGAAGTAAAGATAATTAAGAAGTGTTATGTACATGTATCAACTCCCCTCTATGAATGTACTCGTTATGTACTGCAAATGTGTATCAGGAGGAGCTGGGAAACCAAGCAGCCAGCTTGTCACTCTGCTAAGTGGCTGTGGCCCAGCAAGCCACAGCTGCCAAAGGGCGAGAACTATCAGCGTCTCCTGAGATCTGAGTCATGTTGGAACTTAGGGCTCTGGGAAACCAAGCAACCAACTCACCACCCTGGTAAGTGGCTGTGGCCTGGCAAGCTGCTGCCACTCCAGGCTGAGAACCATCAGCATCTCTTGAGATCCATGTCATGTTAGAACTTAGGGCCCTCAGAAACCAAGCAGCCAGCTTGCTGCCCTGGTAAGTGGCTATAAGCCTACCAGCATATTCAAAGATCTATCCTCCATCCTCCCCCCCTTAGCAAATGGGAGCCAGAGATCTGAGCACCTCTTGCAAGGTTAACTATATGCAATAGAGCAAATAAGGGGGATTTCCTTCTGCCATCTCTTTGAAGGCAAATATTTTTATCACTGTTTTACTCTGTTCTGATTAATGATATTGCTCTATTCAATATTCTATTTTGATAAGTTCTACAATGTTCTGTATTTTCTTTGATTTTACTATACCTCGTTGAAAGAAAAACTATTTTGAAGAAAACAAGATGTGATATGATACCTATTACTGTTATCCCAGTAACCTACTGTGAAGTTCTGTACCAATTTCACTACACTGTCTCAGTTGGCTTTGTTCCATCTTGTTCTGTGGTATTTTACTACTTTTAAATAAATAAATAGTAAATAACAACAACAAAACAGATCAGTAAGGTACTGAGCAAGATGAAACATGATAAAACTAAACAAATAATGGACTTAAGCAAAAGGAGGAAAAGAAAGCGCTCTGAAGGATGTATATAACTGCATGTATGTTTAAGTGTGTAGGATTGATAACCATGTTGCTAAGTTATTGTTGAATCGTTGAACAGAATTGTTTGCAGCCTCACTGTTACAATGTTCACTTTGTATGCTTTAATTTTGTAACTTGAACTATATCTAAGAAGACAATATGTAATTTATCAACTAGTGATTTCTTATTGTATCTTTATTTTTGAAATTCTGTATTGTTTATTCCCTTTTTCTGTTTTGCTTTTTTTTCCCTCTTTAAATAAAATGTTTAAAGATGTGTATCAGGAAAAATAAAAATTTTAAGTCAGGTAAGTTCTAAAAGGTCAGCCTTGATATTACTAATTTGTATTCCATTTTTAAAAATTTCAAAATGTTGTACTGGAGGTTTTAGAGCATTTGAAAACTCTGTCGTTTCATAGGTCATGTTTCAGACATCACAACAGAACTGAACCATTGCCACAGAGAGCACAGGGACCTACCTGGGGTGTGAGTGCCTGGTCCCAGCATGACTCTTATACACACCCATTAGTTCACCCTCAGCCTCCTCCTTCCCAAAGCCACTCAGCATATTCTCTGAAGGAGACAAAAAATTTGCCTTGAGCAGTCTCCTTATCCCCACCCCTCTTTGCTCTTTGAGAACATTCTATGGGTGGGACTACCGACACCTCTTTAAAAACCCGAGGCTCCACACTTGCCTAACACTTGGATTTCTGCACTCTGCTCTTGTGAAGATGGGAGAACCCGTAAAGGCACTTGGAGGCTTGAGCGAGGCCAAACCTGCTACTCCTGAAATCCAGGAGATTGCAGATAAGGTGAGTTGATGCATTTCAGGAAGAAGTCTGAGCAAAACCTCAGTCCATAGTGTGGTCCCGGGCTTAGAGCACAGGTGAACGTGAAACCCAGAGCAATGGTAAGTTGTGGCTTTGGGGCAACTGAGACTGGAATACTGGGCTTTCCAGATGAAAGCTTGAATAACCCAACACTACCAGAGTGACATTCACCAAGTCACATTTCTTGCTGGTACCTCATTTTCTTATCTGTTAAAGAGAGTTTGTACTGGAACAACTGTAAAGCCTTCATTTCCATGTCTGATTGGAGAACTACTGATCAGTAAGTTAGGTATGTTTCTGACCTTTCGTAAAAGTCTAAAGTCATTAACAATTTGATGAAATAGACATTCAATGCTCTGCAGGGAGATGTTTTTTTATTTTATTTTAATGAGAGGAGTGAGGAACAATTCTGTAAAGGTGATCACTTACAAACTTCCTTTGCATTTGCCTGAATAGATGGTGTTTTAGTCTCATGAGTAGACAGTAATTAAATTAGTAGACAAGAGACCTACCATAACCTCTAGTGCCAATAGGCCCCCAAATTGATTATGAGAAAAATAGAACTCAATATTTTTAGAAAACCAACAAATTTTAAGTGTTGTTACATAAGCTATCACCTATGTAAGTTACTATGATGCATGCTTTTAAAATTTAATTCCAGGGAGGAGGCAGGGAAAATTCAAAAGGAGAATAGAATGCCATCAAAGTAAGGAAGTGCTCATGAAGTGACAAAGCTATGTTTTCAGGACACCAGTTTGATGGAGATCCAGGTGGAAAAATCAAGGGCAATTTAAGCCAAAAAGGTATAAGAATTAAAATGTACAGAATAAAGGAAACATGCAAGAATCATATATATTTCAATGTATGAATAGCAGAAGGGATAGGTCTTCCTTACAATAGAATTCAAATTAATAAATATATGAGAAATGGTAGGAAAAATCACAGTTTGATTTTATACCACTCCACAGTAGTAATTATTATAGGCAAGAAGCCTCAGTGGATGCTGCAACTGCGGGTGAAAGCCTGAGAAAAAAGATAGTCGCGTGGTCTGACTGTGTCTCCTTGCAAAATTACATTAACTACAAAAATACTA